>CM060126.1:4502144-4534644 GCA_030522415.1 Channallabes apus | reverse complement strand
ATGGCTTCATGTCAGAGTGACACATAAGAAGACAAAACGTTGGAAACAAACAGAACGCGTTTAACACACATCATGCTCCGCAAATACAAAACACGATTTGCAAATATGCACAACTTGCTCTGAGTATACAAAGCTCAAACATTTCAGAGCTCTCAAACAAACGCTGTGTATTTCGCAAATTGTAAACGTGGCTAGGTGGCGCTACAGACTCTTATTTTCCCTTAAGTTGCCTGGGAATCTCCAGATCACTCAGAGCTGTAATTGAGTCAGGAAACAGGGCGGGTTTAGGTGTGCGTGGGGCAAAGTTCCCATGGGCAGTGACGTTCTTAAAAATCTGAAACAGTGCTAGAATGTCTAATGTATTTTATACCCTTATTTTTAAGTAATTGTAATTTAAAATTAAACGTTCTATATTAAAAGTATTAACAGATACTTCTAGTAACACAATATTTGTTGTGCAAAGTTTTTTCCCCAGTTTAATTCTTTAATTTAGAAGCCAGTCTACTTTTTTCCCCCACAGACTAGTATAAGTTTATGCATCATTTTACATCTTATTACACGCTGGAGATTCCAGATCAAATATGAAAGGTAGCGCCACCTGCTGAGGAAGGTAATAATTTCACATACACACAGATATGAAAGTTAGAATTGTAATAAACAAACACAGTTTTTTTCTTTGTTTCTGGATGACTTCCGCCTGGTTTATTACTTCTGCATCTGCAAACCTTACCGGCGAACAACACATGGGTGTCTTGCTAACATGAACATGTCCACTAGGGGGCAGACAATGAAAACCTAAACGTGTTTCACTGCAAGGGGGAAAAAAACACACACACCTCCTTTACTTACAGAGTAACAATGTCAGCATGAGCCGTTTCTATGGCGATACAGAGGGGGTCCTTTCCCTTTTCATCTGCTGCGTACTGATTGGCTCCTCTTTTCAGCAACAGACACACCTGCCTGAACGGACCAATCACAGCAGAGCTCATCATTTCCTGTTAACAACTTGGCAACAATGCAGCGCATAGTTAAGTGTGTGTGTGTGTGTGTGTGTTTCAGTTACCCTGTGTGTCCTCGTGTTGTCGCTGTGTGTATCGCCGCATGTCCGTGTTGGTCTCGGTGATTGGCGTTGGCGCTGTTCTGCAGAAGGAATTCGCACGCCACTAAGGAGCCCTACACAAACATGTACACAGTTATGTCCATGGTTAAACTACACGTTATCCTAATTAGTCAGGTTTTGCACATAAGGAGGCGGAGCTTACTCCAATTGCTGCACCAATCAGAGGCGTCCGTCCCTCGTGGTTAGTCCAGTTCACGTCCCCACCCTGAGCCAGCGCCAGAGCCATGGAGATGATGTCACCGCCCAAGGCAGCATCATACAGCCTCCGTCCCACCCACTGCTGTACTGTCTCTGTGTAAGTCCGACCACACACACACACACACACACACACATTCTATCAGTGTAACTGAATCACAGAAGTAATATTTATTGTTGATTTTTTTATGAATGAGTGAATCATCAAGTCAGCAAAGTGTGTGTGTGTGTGTGTGTGTGTGTGTGTGTGTGTGTGTGTGTGTGTGTGTGTGGGAGAGTCACCGGAGACAGGAGGGTCACACCGTTGAACAAACTTTTTCTCCACGTACTTCATTCTGATATACACCTCCTTCTGCTGCCTGAGACACACACACACACATATATATATATATATATATATATATATATATATATATATATATAGAGAGAGAGAGATATATATAGAGAGATATGTTTAACCCTGTGTGTGTGTGTGTTCATACCGAGAGCTGTCAGACTTGGGTTTCTCCACCTCAGACAGGTGACGTTCATAAATACCGTTGATGACATCATTACCCAGAACACACAAGAGCTGCAGGAAAAAATACAACGTAACAACAGTTATGGTGTTTATGGTTAATATGTGTGTGTGTGTGTATGTACACCGTGTTCCAAATTAATTAATAATTATTTTTATTAAATGATATCTTTCTCTGATTTTCATAATTAGTCAATGCAAATGACAGTCAGTATAATTTTCAAGTCATCAACCATTAGGGTATAATTCAAATTTTATTGAACCGACCTCCTTATGATAATATTTATTTAAAAAAAAAAAAAAAAACTAAAAACGCACTTTTCCAAATTATTATGCACAACAGAGTTAAAACATTTTATAGGTTCTAAAAAACTGAAAATGGGCTTTTGGTGAATTTGCAGCATTAGGAGGTCATATTTACTGAAATCAAAAACATTTCAATCAAAAACATCCTAACAGGGCTACATGTTACATCTTAACCTTCTTTGATATCACCTTCACAATTCTTGCATCCGTTGAACTTGTGAATTTTTGGACAGTTTCTGCTTGAATTTCTTTGCACGATGTCAGAATAACCTCCCAGAGCTTCTGTTTTAAAATCAAACTGCCTCCCACCCTCATAGATCTCTTGAGGATTCTCCAAAGGTTCTCAATGGGTTTGAAGTCAGGGGAGGATGGTGGCCACACCATGAGTTTCTCATCTTTTATGTCCATCGCAGCCAATGACACAGGGGTATTCTTTGCAGCATGAGATGGTGCATTGTCATGCATGAAGATTTAGCTACAAAAACTTATTTAAAAAAAAAAAAGATTTAGGCACGGTTCTGCTTTTGGACCATGGGAGAAAGTCAAAAACTCTATATACTTTGCCGAGGTCATTTTCACACCTTCAGGGACCCTACAGGGGCCTACCAGCTCTCTCCCCATGATTCTGGCCCAAAACATGACTCCAGCACCTCCTTGTTGACGTCGCAGCCTTGTTGGGACACGGTGGCCACCCACCAACCATCCACTACTCCATCCATCTGGACCATCCAGGGTCACACGACACTCATCAGTAAACAACACTAGTCTTCATGTATGCCTGGACCCACTGCAACCGTTTCTGCTTGTGAGCACTGATTAGGGGCCGAATAATAGGTTTATGTACAACTGCAAGCCTATAAAGGATCCTACACCTTGAGGTTCGCGGGACTCCAGAGGCACCAGCAGCTTCAAATACCTGTTTGCTGCTTTGTAATGGCATTTCAGCAGCTGCTCTCTTAATCCGATGAATTTGTCTGGCAGAAACCTTCCTCATTCTGCCTTTATCTGCACGAACCCGTCTGTGCTCTGAATCAGCCACAAATGTCTTCACGGTACGATGATCACGCTTAAGTTTTCATGAAATATCTAATGTTTTTACACCTTGTCCAAGGTATATTGCACTATTTGATGCTTTTCGGCAGCAGAGATCCTTTTTCTTTCCCATATCGCTTGAAACCTGTGGCCTGCTTAATAATGTGGAACAACCTTCTTCAGTACTTTTCCTTTAATTGGGCTCATCTGGCAAACTAATTATCACAGATAATCACACAATACCATCTGAATTTAATTTAAAAACCAAACATTAATGTTTATGACACTTACATCCAATTTGCATAATAATTTGGAACACGGTGTGTGTGTGTGTGTGTTCACCTTTAGCTGTTCAGGGTCCCATGAATCCAGAGTAAGAGATCGAACCTTAGACAGATGTACACCAAGACTCCTGCAATATGCACATACACACACACACACACACACACACACATACCGGGTGGGTGTTGTTCAGACATTACTTGTTCTCACACAAACCAGGTAATTGCTTGTTGGTGCAAGATTACCTGTGGATCTCACACACACACACACACACACACACACACACACACACACACACACACACACACACAGAGTTGGTCAGACGTTACCTGTGGATGCCTGAACACTCGATGCAGACTGTGATGCCGAGGTTGATGCTCGCCCAGCGAGGCTCCGCCTCCCCGCAGTCACAGCAGCGCTGGTTACCATGGCTACAGAGAACCGTGCTCAGAGGACCGGGTAGAGGGGCGGGGACAGGAGCGGGAAGAGAACCATCCTTCACCTGCAAACACACACACACTCAGATCATAACACGTAATACACTATAAAGTACAAACATCAATGTTCTTTGTGTGTGTGTGTGTGTGTGTGTGTGTGTGTGTGTGTGTGTGTGTGTGTGTGTGTGTGTTCATCACCTTTATGTATTCAGACTGCACTCTCTCTCTGTACGCCATGTCAATGCGGCTCTGCACCGCGTTCATCCAGGCCATCTTTAACTCCTCCGAGTCCGACTGTAAAACACAGCTCCTAGACACACACACACACACACACACACACACACACACACACACACACACGTTACCTTTGTACTTGTGTGACTTTGTGTGTGAGATATTCTGTTTTATATATGTATGTATGTATGTATGTGTGTGTGTGTGTGTGTGTGTGTGTGTGTGTGTGTGTGTGTGTGTATAAAAGACAGTTACTTCTGCACAGACAGCAGCTCGAAACAGAAACGGCGATCGATTGAGTCCAGAGATTTTACAGCACACAAGCGGAGATCATCGAACAGAACAAGCGGTTGCTCCTGCACACACACACACACACACACACACACACACACACATGAGGTTGAATTTGAATAAAATCACTCCACACAGAAAATCTAATAATATACTGACAATATAGCACACACACACACATCTAACACACATACACACTAACAGATACAACACACACAAAGACGTCCAACACACACACAGCACACATTAACACACACACACACACACGCATCTAGGAAGCACACAAACACGCAAACTTTGTGTACCTTGTGTGATTTGGTGTAAATCAGCTGATCATGATTCACTGAAAACCAACACCTGATCAAACACACACACACACACACACACACACACACACAAAGTCAGTGTACACAGTTCTCCATGTCTCTCTCTGCCTGTCTTTCTGTCTCTGTGTGTGTCTTTGCGTCCATGTCAATCTCTATCACTCAACCTTTTTTTCTCTCTAGCCATCTGTCTCACTCTTTCCTGTTTTTATCTCTAGTTCTTTCTGTCTGTCATTACCATCTCTCTCTCCGTCTCTTCCTGTCTTTGTGTCTGTCACTGAATCTGTCTCTTTCTCTCCCTTCTCTCTATCTTTCTGTCCTCTCACGTTCTTACACTGTCTCACTCTTTCTTATTTTCTCTGCCTGTCATTAGTATCTCTCTGTACATCTGTCTGTCTCTCTCTCTCTCTCTCATTGTCTTCCTGACAGTCTGCCTGTCTCAGTCTCTCTATCGTTCTTTTTCTGTCATTAACATTTGTCTCTTCATCTGTCTGTCTCTCTGACTGTTTGTCTGTCACCGAATCTGTACGTCTGTCTTGCTCTCTCTCTTTCTGACCTCTGTTTGTCTCTCTTTATCCCTCCTTCTTTCTCTATCAGGCATACTATCTCTCTCTCTCTCTCTCCTTATCTGTCTGTCTCGCTTTAGTTCTCTTTCATTTTCTATCGTCTCGCTCTCTGACAGTCTGCCTCTCTGTTTCTCTCTTTCATTTGCTGTCTGTGAATCCATCATGGATTCTGTAAGTCCTTCTCTTTCTCTCGCTGTCTGTCTCTCTCTCACTCTTTCGCTCTCAGTTTCTCTATCTTTACCTCATTGGATACATATGTCTGTCTCTTTCTCTCTGGCTGTCTGTCCATCCATCTCTTTGTCTGTCAGTCAAACATGTTTTTTCCTTCATCACTCTCCTGCTTCCTGTCTATCAGTCTATCTCTCTCGCTATCTGACTCGCTCTCTTTCTCTTTCTGTCTTTTTAAACTCTCACTCTGACAGTTTGTCTGTCAGTTTCCTGTCTCTCTCCCTCTCTCTCTCCTTCTCTCTCTCTCTCACATTTTTTTCCTCTATCTGCCATACTATCTCTCGCTCTCTTTATCTTAAGAACTGGTTCTAGGTTTTTTTTTTTTTCATTTTCTGTTCTCTCACTCCGACACTCTATGTCTCCCTCTCTCTCTCTCACTTTGTCTGTCCGCCTGTCTCACTTTCCCTCTTTCCGTCTGTCTGTCTTTCGTTCTCTCTCTCTCTCTCTCACCTCTTCCATGTTTTATTTTTCCGCCGTGAGCGTTTAAACAGATATCCTTCGATAGCTCCTCCGCTGAACAGCACGGGCTCCCCACAGGCATCCTACACACACACACACACACACACACACACACACACACACACAGCTATTATTACACAGAAGTACAATGTAGTTATTTCAGTCTAATGTCAATATAATAGAGTTATAATGGATTATATTACACACGTATGTGGTTATAACAGATCAGACAGTAAGGGTAATAAACACTACAGTAGGGCTGCACGATATATCGAAAAAATATCGTTATCGCGATAATGGCATGCGCGATAACCATATAGCAAAGAGTTGCGATAAATACTTTATGTGCCAAGCATTTGTGTGTCCAAATTTGACCAATCAGATCAGATCAGGCCCTTACTATGTTTATACCCATTTATATCTTTTATATATATATATATATATATATATATATATATATATATATATATATATATATATATATTATTTATATCTTTATACTTAATTCTGTCGCGAACTAACCCGGGATGATCAGAAGACTTAGCGATTAGCTGTTAGCCCTTTGTAGCGTGGACGGTAAACCCAAACACGGAAGCAGAATAACCACGCGAATTAGTCTAAGGACTCTCACAGAAGGGGAGCGAGGGAAAAACACACATTTAACCCGCGTCCTATAAACACACATTCGAATCAGAAAGTAAACAATCTGAACCGACATGCGCGAACTCAGTGACTAAGCTCTATGCGGTGGTTTGTTTACTCCTCTTATACTTCCGGGTTCGTGCCCGCATTACTTCCGGGTCCTAGTGCCGGTGGCGGAGCGAGAGTGTGTGTGTGACAAATAGTATTTTTATATTTAATTTTTGTTTAATAATATTTATTTTTATTTTTAAAAAACAAACAAAACTAAAAAACAAGAGAAATATTTAGTTTAAAAGATGCTCTTGTTTTAAGACACTATTGATGAGTGTACGGTTACATGTAAATAAACAGTAATGTTTGAAAGTAATTCATATTGTGTTGGCAGGTTTATAGTAACAGCAAACCAGAAGTCAGAATATCTGCTGAGGGGTTTAAGTCATTCATAGTGTTTTGAAGTCTAAATATTTGCAACTTCCTTGACGTATAGTTTCTTTTTAGCCTGAATTAGATTTAATTACATCAGACGAATATCTATTACCTGTTTATTTTAGTATCATCATTACATATAAATAAATAATAAAAAAAGTAAGCAATAATAAAAAAATGCATTTCTCAAGGGAAATGTTATATCGCAAGAAATATCGTTATTCAACAACAATATCGCATATTTTCCTAATATCGTGCAGCCCTACACTAGAGTACAACAAAGTTATAACAAGGTCATAAGGTTATAATGTGTTAAAAGGGTCACTGACTCTCTGCTGGACGAGCAGGTGCTGATGCTCCAGGTTCTTCTTTCTGTTCACACATTCAGCTGAGAGTCGAGATAGCTGTGGACATACACACAAACACACACACACACACACACACACACACACACACACACTGTATCTCTACCTGTCACAGTATCTTTCTTCCATTTGTCTTCTTCCGTATGTCTGTGTGTGTGTGTGTGTGTGTGTGTGTGTGTTTCTACCTCAACTGCCATAGTCTTCATGGTCGGATCCAGATCTTTCAGCAGGTCAAAGCCCTGATGAAAAAACGTGTTCTGTGCGTGAAAAAAGGAGAAAACCTGCAAACAAACAGAATTAATCAAAATCTATTATCAATACATCACTTCCTAATGTGTGAAGCTGCTTCAAGTGTGTGATTTCTGAGATCTGTGTGTGAACTCGGTGTGTTTAAAACTTACTGAGTTCAGCACGTCCAGCTTCTGCTGAGTCAGGAAATTATTCAGCTGAAAAAAAAAAAAAAAAAAAAGGTATTAGCGACATGGCTTGTGATTTAACAAACATCATCAGGGATCATGGACACTGAGGTCCCTTCGCATTAGTACACAGTACATAGTACACATAGTCCCTGACTTACGAACATTCGAGTTACGAATTTCCGCAGATAGGAACGGATCGGTTTCAATGAATGAGTCCGGGGGCACGATGATGAAAATGGCTGTCCTGTAAAGCTGTGCTGATGGTGAAAATCCTCAACGAGACAGAGTTCACAGTCCAATACAGTGGAAAACAGCTCTGAGACAAAATAGCATCTGGGATTCCCCCTCGCGATTTAAATGCGCAGAGACAACGCTGTTACACTGTGAAATTAATTTCCTTAGGCGCGGTTACAGCTTTTGTCCACATGATGGCAGTGTGGGGTAAAGGGACAGATTTAGTAAAGTAGATTGGAGTGCTTTACATTGTATATTAGTGTCAAATGCGTATAAGACTGACTTCGTCTGACTTAAGAACAAATCGGACTTACGAACATGCTCACGGAACGGAACTTATCCGTAAGTCGGGGACTACCTGTACACTGTGGGCCAGTGCATGATTTATGATGTGTTGACACAGGTGTTTAGAATGGACAGATGTGCAATCCGTCATATCTTTGTGTCACTACATTAAAGTCCTGGAGTGCAGCACATATTAATATTAAATATGAGTGTGTGTATGTGGGTGTGAGCTTGTGCTACCTGTAGGCAGTAGTCCAGGCTGCAGTGTGTGTAGCACTTGCGTGTCGCGAGCAGCAGGTGTGTGTGTCGCTCTGCCTCGGCCGCTTTGTGCTGTGGAACCTGAGAGCTCTTCACCAGCGCAGAGTTCAGCTCATCCCTGATCCGTACACACTCACAGCGTGCACCACGCATCGGGGGAAGGTACCTGCGTGCATGTGCGCACACAAACACAGACACACAAACACAGGATACAAATCATACACACACACAAATTATGCATAAAAATGTGAGTCTGTATGTGAACGTAAGCTAGTTTAAAAAAAAAAAAAAAAAAGCAGTTACTAAATCTCTGTGTGTGTGTGTGTGTGTGTGTGTGTGTGTGTGTGTGTGTGTGTGTGTGTGTGTGTGTGTGAGAGAGAGAGAATGATTTATTATTGTGTGTTTGCAATCAACATACTGCGCCAGGAGATGTGTGAGTTGCTGTGTGATCGCTCTCCGAGTCTGGTCAAGCAGTATCTAAACACGAACACAAGATTATTCACTGACATACACAATTACTGACTCACTTGAACACTGGGCTACTGACTGACTGACTGAGATTTAGATTTTTTTTTAAAAATCTGACTCAGAATGCTGATTGAATAGATTAGCTACTGACTGACTCACTGAGCTACTGACTGACTCACCAGCCTACTGACTAAATTACTGATATACTGACTGACATACTGTACTACTGACTGCCTCACTGCACTATTGACTGCCTCACTGAGATTAGGACTGAGTCACAGATACTGACTGAATAAATGAGCTACTGACTAACTTGGCTAATCACTGATTCACTGAGCTACTGACTGACACGGGGAGCTACTGACTGACTCACTGGCCTGCTGACTCACTGAGATACTGATTGGATAAGGAGCTGCTGACTGATGAACTGGGTTACTGACTAATTAAATAAGCTACTGACTGACTTACTCTGATGCTGACTGACTCTTTGCTCACTGAGATACTTAGTCAATCACAGAGCTACTGACTGACTCACTGAGATACTTATTTACTCACTGAGCTACTGACTGACATACTGAGCTACTGATTGATTCATGGAGCTACTGACTGACTTATTGGACTGCTGAGACAGTGATTGAATAAAGGAGCTGCTGACTGATGCACTGGGTTACTGACTAAAAAAAATAAACTACTGACTGACTACTGGCTCTGATGCTGAATACTGACTCTTTCAGCTGATGACTGACTTCTGACTGAATAACTGAATGCTGCTGTAGTGAATGACTCACTGAAATATGTACAGATTAATTAAAATATTAACTGACTGTATTACTGACTGACTCACTGAATACTTTTAGATTATAGTGATTATAAGTCACAAAACTTGGGACTCACTTTGTGGAAGTGGATCATCTCTTGCAGAGCCTGGTTAAACTGCTGCAGACAATTCTACAAACACATACACACACCCGCACACACCCATACACACACGCACACACCCATACACACACAAATAGTAAAACTCCAGTGTTCTGTATTTGTTTAGTATATATGTTACAATAGTGAGCCTGAGATCTGGACACTCCCACACTAATATGTGTATATATATATATATATATATATATATATATATATATATATATATATATATATATATATATATACACACACACACAATATATATATATATATATATATATATATATATATATATATATATATATATATATATATATATATATATATATATATATATATACACACACACTGTATATATACAGTGGAATCTCGGATTACGAGCATAATAATTTGTTCTGGAACTGGGCTCGTATTCCAAAACACTCCAAATTTAATTTTCCCATAAGAAATAATGGGAACTTAAATTAACAAATTAACCTGCACTTTACCTTTAAAAAAAGTAAAAATAAATCCCGACGGATAAGTGTTTCCGTTTGTGCGCGCAGGCATTGTGTGTGTGTGTGTGTGTGTGTGTGTGTGTGTGTGTGTAATGATGAGATGGACAAACTGGTCGATGCATGCCCGTTCTTTTATTTGCTGCGTTGTCGGGCTATAGTACAAACTTTCGGGTGGATCCTGCACTTAAATCCAACTTTAAAAAAAACTACTAAAAGAGAAAACAAAACTCAGGCTCTATATCCTAGCTTACATCTCGCATTCGCGTTCACACACACCGGACTGCATTACTCACAATGCATCTCCCGCACTGGACTACTCTTCCGTAAACAGCTGCCATAAATCAACCTCTCTCTCCCGCAACACTGTTCTGTCTGAAAAATTAGACAAGGAACATCGCTAATGACACTCGTGTGAGTGCATACTAACGGAATCACTGCTGTAAAGTAAAACAAACAAACAAACAAATGAACCAGCACCTTACCTCTGAAAAGAATCACGACACAGCAGAGTTTCTGTGTAGACCAGAGAGTATTTTTGTGTGTGTGTGTGAAGCAGAGAGGGGGTGCTTCACTCACACATACACACACACACACACACACACACTAAAGACCAGAGAGTGTGTGTAAACCGGCACAGTGTCAAATTACGTGCGCGCACACACAACTCACACAGGCTGAAACAGAGACGGAGAAAATGTATCTTTAACCTCTGTAATGAGAATTTTCTTTTGCTTTACACGCGCGCTGTACACACATGTGGTATAAGAAACAGTTCATGTGCGCTGTACACACACGCTTACAAACACAAAATAAAATATGCTTTACACACACACACACACGTGGTCACAGTGTTCTAGTAAACAGTACACGCATGCACGGATGTTGATTATGCAAGTAAGAGACGAGCACTAAGACCCAGCAGGGGAGACGATTACCCACAATTCCGTAGCGCAAGAGAGAGAAAAACCGTTGGCTCAGTTGTGATGACGTGATGCTTGGCGTCAAAATAAGAAGCACATGCGTGATACATGATACTCGGTGCTCGTAAACCAACACGTGTTCGTTTTCCAAGTCAAAATTTATTAAAAATCTTTGCTCGTCTTGCAGAACACTCGTAAACGTGTTGCTCGTAATCCAAGGTTTTACTGTACTGTATATATATATATATATATATATATATATATATATATATATATATATATATATATACACACACACATATATACACACACACACACACACTACCGTTCAAAAGTTTGGGGTCACTTGCATATTTCTTTGTTTTTGTTTAGTGATTTATTTTCTACATTCTACAACAATACTGGGGATTTCAAAACTATAAAATAACACATGTGAATTAGGTAATTACGTAACAACAACAAAAACAACAGTTAGTTGTTATTTTTAGACAAGTGCAATTGCAAAATCCGTCAAGCGCCATAATGAAACTGGATCTCATGAAGGCCGTCCCAGGAGGACGAGACCAAAAACTACCTCTGCTGCAGACGAGAAGTTCATTTAGAGTTATCAGCCTGAAAAATTACCCATTAACAGCAGCTCAGATTAGAGGCGTTATGAAGTCTTTACAGAGCAGAAGTAGCAGACACATCTCAATATCAATAAAGGATGCAGGCTGCTTGTCAGTACCACGTATTATGAAAACTACAGCTGGGGGCAGAGCTTTTTCTTACAAAGTCCCAAAATTATGGAATAATCTTCCAAATAGTGTTCGTGACTCAGACACAGTCTCAGTGTTTAAGTCTAGGCTAAAAACCTATTTATTTAGCCAACCATTTTTATAAATAGATTAGCCATAAGGTAAAGGAGCAGATCTGGGGGACTCATGGACGTAGAGTATTATGGTGAACTGGTATGTTTAGATGCTGTCTTCCTCAGTCTCATTTGATCACTCAGGTTTGTTGACGGTGAGGTGATTGTTTGCTTTACATCTCAGTTCCCCCTCATGTTTGTGTTTCCTTCTGGCTCCTCCCTTTTGGTTATGATGTCATAGTTAGTCCTGCCGGAGTCCCTGCTTGCACTCTACAGTAAATATACATTCACATTATACATTATGTGACTGTGACCTAACTGCCATCTCTCCTCCTCTTCTCTTTCTCCCCCTCTTTCTCTTTCCTCTCTCCCCCTGTCTCCCCCTTTCACTCTTTCTCTCTCTCTCTCTCTGTCGAGCTACACATGTCATTCCTGAGCTGCCAGTGATCCAGACTCCCTCTGCCCTCCGGACCTGTCTGACCCATCCTGGTGCCCCGTTTCTGGTTGGAGGTCTCGTCACATGGATGCCCCGTGTGTCTCTTTGGGAAGCGTCTGGTGTCTGGGGATGATTCTCTCTACTTATGGCGCTTTTCCACTGCATAGTACGACACAACACGGCTCAGTTCTACTCACTTTTGGGGGGTTATCCACTGGGACCAGTACATAGTACCTGGTCCTTTTTTCAGTACCACCTCGGCCGAGGTTCCAAGCGCGCCGAACCGTTACCAAAACGTGACGTGTAAACACGCTAGTCACTGATTAGCCGGAGAAAATCGTCATTACTGCGTCACCGAACTTGCGACACGAGACACAACAGAACCGATATATTTAGAACAGCCAGAGAAGGATCGCACGCACCTTTTTGTATTAACCAACAATTTTCTTTGGCTGCCATCAGCCTCTTTTGAAACAAACTCCTTCGTCTCGCTGTTAAAAACATCCACATGCCGAGAACGAAGAACACCATGCCGTCGATATGCTCCGTGGTTGTGTGTTTGTTTGTGGCGTGTTTACGATGACATCACGGCAGTAGCGGCGTCGCGCGCATGAGTAATCCCGCCCACGCTAAAGCGTTACTACACTGCAATGGAAGAGCAAACCGAGCCAAACTGCGCCGAACCGAAGTGAGTTGAACTGAACCGTGTCGTGCCGTACTATGCAGTGGAAAAGAGGCATTAGAAGATGGTTCTGGCCTCGACTGGTGTTGGCAACTGTTTCTCTGAGGACTTGACAATTCGATAGTTCAGGACTGGAACTTTCTACAAGTCTACCTGAGTCTCCAATAACTACCTGGACTCCATATTAACATCAACTAACATCAACTATTATAGCTGAACTGCTGCTACCTAACACACTATAAATGCAGATAATTTCCTGCTATCTGTTTCACCCAGATGAGGATGGGTTCCCTGTTGAGTCCGGTTCCTCTCAAGGTTTCTTCCTATTACCATCTCAGGGAGTTTTTCCTTGCCACTGTCGCCCGCGGCTTGCTCACCAGGGACTATCTGACCATTTTGATTCATACACATTCACATTCCATACAAACTTAAATAATTCTTTTGATTGTGTAAAGCTGATGTCCCTAGCCCGGATTCAATGAGAGGGTTGCGTCAGGAAGGGCATCCGGCGTAAAACATGTGCCAAGTTGTAGTGCAGACTGGATAGTCCGCTGTGGCGACCCCTTGTTGGGAGCAGCCGAAAGACCAAAAAAAATAAATAAATAAATAAAATAAAAAATAATAATAAATATGCACACACTTGCACTCACCTCTATAACAGTGTTGTTTTTATGGTGTGATGTGAGCTCAGCCAGCGCAGACAGGAAGAGCTGATTAGTGGAACAAAACACCTGACCATCATCCACCATCTTATTACACAACCTCATCACCTACAGAGAGACAAACGATGACGGGAACACAGACATAATGTCATACACAACCACAAAAACATGTTTTATGCTTGTGTGTATTATTGTAGGTAATCCTTACCTTCTCCATTCGACTCTCCAGCTCCTCTAGGTCATTCTCACACCGCTCCAAAGACAGCCTGGGGAAGTGATGTAAGAAAGAGGATATGACATCATGGCATTCTTTGGTAAACTACTACAATATATTGAGTTCTAGCTACGTGTGATTTCTTCAGATAGTGAATGTCAGGTTTTGATCAAGCTGTTAGATAGATAGGGGTAGAGAAACAGACATCCATCCATCGTCTATACTGTTTAGGGGTCGCAGGGGGAACTCAAGGCATAAGGTGGCGTACATACTGAATGGGGTGTCAACCTATTACAGGGCACAAGCACACACATTCACACACCCAGACATAAGTAATCTACAGCCAATTTGGTATTCAAGTACAGTACTTCAGTTTGATAGCTAGAAACGGTAGTTTATATTAGGGTGGGAATCACCAGTCACATACAATACATTACAATATTATCATAATACCTCTGTGCTGATTCTATTAAAATTAAACCCTCAAAAAAGTTTAATGAGAATTTAAATGTAGCCTGTTCCTTATAACATTAGTTCATCAGAGAGTTTGGAGAAAAAGGGCAGATTGGAGGTTTCTAATGTGCGTGATTTTTGATAATGTAATGCCATAAAAATGTGTTTCTGTTGCTCCGCTCGGAAACTTCTGCATTCGGTACAGAATTGTTTATATATCTGAGGCTAATCGGCCAATCAAACTGAAAAACTGCCAATTCTGGTCACTGGCTGTTCGACCAGTTCATCTTTATAATAAATGTAAAAATTGTTTGGGTTTTTTTTTCTGTTTTGGAGTCTATTTTGGTACGGTAATCATTACACAAAATAATGGCAATTCATAACTGTATCAATCTGTAGTTCATATATACAATTCAAAAGTATAATTAAAACTTATTAGTTAAGAATCAGGGAGGGACTTTTACCACAGACTGAGGCAGAGTTTTTTTTTTTTACAGTGCAGACAACCAAAATGAGATTAGTAATTTGGATTTGCCAATTGTTAAAACCATTTTTTTTTTCTTCCACCAATTAATTAATTGTTAGTTGCAATAAATAAACAAATAAATATTTTTTGTTAAATAAAAGTAACCTTATGTTGAAATATTAAAACATTTCATATTTTAGTTCAGTAACATCTAAAGCTTAGATAAATAAATTATTTGTGTAAAATGTGTTTGTTTTGTTAATACTGCCTTTAAGGGGGTTTTTTTCCCGCCACAGGGTGTGTACTATGTGCGCATGCGCGCGCAGTGCGGTTGGTACCTGAACACCGGAGAGTCCCGGATGCACTCCTCGAAGTCCAGGAAGTAGTCCATGCCGGGTTTTCGTGCTCTCAGCGCGTCCTGTTTCTGTCCCTGCTTTTCCTTCCCGAGCCGCCACTTAACAGCGCTTCATCACTAACTCTCGGCTTTATGAAAAGTGCTGATCAAAACGTGGTTCGCAAAATAAACGGCACTTAAAACACGCGTGCGCGCAAAGACGGCTCAGATCCGGTGTGCACGCGCCGATTGGGAGATAACGGAGATGATCCGTGCGCACATAACGGATCAGCTGAGCTTATAACCGCTTATAACGCATTCACAGCGACTTTACAGATCAAACCGTATACTTCTAATACATAACGCTGATTTAAAAAGAGATGTTCTTGTGTTGCCTCGAAGGACAGCAGCTGTTCTCCTGTTAAACACAAACACATACGCACGAAGCAGTGTGTGAAGCAGCAGGTGACATTTTCAAATGTCAAAGTAAAAGTCCCGTGTCAACCCCCATTCATCCACCACAACTCAAAGGAAGAGTCCCCATTAAACTTTCTAAGTTTCACAGACAGATGTTACTCTCCTGGTCTCTCTTTTTTTTTTTTTAGTACAATTTTACTCCACACATACTTTATCTGGAAAAACAAGAACATTACTGGGATAGTTTTGTTAAAAAATATTCCTTGAAAAAAAAAAGTCCAGACTTTACCATATAAATATGTTCTAATTAACAAGATGAGATGAAGTCTTATTTAAATTATTTATAGAAATATTTTCCAGTCAAATCTCTTATTTCTTCGAGATTTATCAAATACAGTACATCGACACTAGCTGCATTTTCTGTCACCTGAAACCATTGCACAATTTGATTTGGACATGTGATTACCCTGAAAAAACTTGTTTTTATTGTGTGTTTCCTGATTTTTGTTTTTCTATCAAGGACATTTTTACTTACTGTACTAAGAAAGAGGAGAATAATAAAGATTGTATAATAAATGTAATCCTTATAATTGCTATTTTTTTAAGTCATAAATGTAAATTTAATAATAAGAATAATACATCCCTCTTCATTGTATTCAAAAATTTAATTAAAAGATACTTAGAAAGTACAAACCGGATTCCAAAAAAGTTGGGACACTAAACAAATTGTGAATAAAAACTGAATGCAATGATGTGGAGATGGCAAATGTCAATATTTTATTAAGAATAGAACATAGATGACAGATCAAAAGTTTAATCTGAGAAAATGTATCATTTTAAAGGAAAAATATGTTGATTCCAAATTTCACGGTGTCAACAAATCCCAAAAAAGTTGGGACAAGTAGCAATAAGAGGCTGGAAAAAGTAAATTTGAGCATAACGAAGAGCTGGAAGACCAATTAACAGTAATTAGGTTAATTGGCAACATGATTGGGTATAAAAAGAGCTTCTCAGAGTGGCAGTGTCTCTCAGAAGCCAAGATGGGTAGAGGATCACCAATTCCCACAATGTTGCGCAGAAAGATAGTGGAGCAATATCAGAAAGGTGTTACCCAGCAAAAAATTGCAAAGACTTTGCAGTTATCATCATCAACTGTGCATAATATCATCCGAAGATTCAGAGAATCTGGAACAATCTCTGTGCGTAAGGGTCAAGGGCGTAAAACCATACTGGATGCCCGTGATCTCCGGGCCCTTAAACGACCCTGCACCACAAACAGGAATGCTACTGTAAAGGAAATCACAGAGTGGGCTCAGGAATACTTCCAGAAACCATCGTCAGTGAACACAATCCACCGTGCCATCCGCCGTCGCCAGCTGAAACTCTACAGTGCAAAGAAGAAGCCATTTCTAAGCAAGATCCACAAGCACAGGCGTTTTCATTGGGCCAGGGATCATTTAAAATGGAGTGTGGCAAAATGGAAGACTGTCCTGTGGTCAGACGAGTCACGATTCGAAGTTCTTGTTGGAAATGTGGGACGCCATGTCATCCGGACCAAAGAGGACAAGGACAACCCAAGTTGTTATCAACGCTCAGTTCAGAAGCCTGCATCTCTGATGGTATGGGGTTGCATGAGTGCGTGTGGCATGGGCAGCTTGCATGTCTGGAAAGGCACCATCAATGCAGAACAATATATTCAGCTTCTAGAACAACATCTAGTCATCTCTTGCAGGGAAGACCCTGCATTTTTCAACAAGATAATGCCAGACCACATTCTGCATCAATCACAACATCATGGCTGCGTAGGAGAAGGATCCGGGTACTGAAATGTCCAGTCTGCAGTCCAGATCTTTCCCCTATAGAGAACATTTGGCGCATCATAAAGAGGAAGGTGCGACAAAGAAGGCCCAAGACGATTGAACAGTTAGAGGCCTGTATTAGACAAGAATGGGAGAGCATTCCTATTTCTAAACTTGAGAAACTGGTCTCCTCGGTCCCCAGACGTCTGTTGAGTGTTGTAAGAAGAAGGGGAGATGCCACACAGTGGTGAAAATGGCCTTGTCCCAACTTTTTTGGGATTTGTTGACACCATGACATTTTGATTCACCATATTTTTCCCTTAAAATTATAAATTTTCTCAATTTAAACTTTTGTTCCGTGATTTATGTTCTATTCTGAATAAAATATTGACATTTGCCATCTCCACATCATTGCATTCAGTTTTTATTCACAATTTGTTTAGTGTCCCAACTTTTTTGGAATCCGGTTTGTATTATGTCAAAAAAAAATTTTTTTTACATTTAGTTCCTACTTCTGGTGCTCCTTTCTGTTTTTTTTTTGTTTTTTTGTAATCTTATCAAAATTAAAAAACCAACAGTAACTCAAAGTAAAAACTCTGAGTTTTGGTGCTGTTTTTCTTGTGAAAAGGTTCCCTACCTGCGTTGCACTGATCTCACAGTGCAATATTATTATTACTAGTGTACATACAAAGGTTGTTTAAATAAAAGGGTTAAAACGGGAGGGTTGTGTCAGGAAGGGCATGCTGCGTAAAACCTTCGCCTGGTCAGACGTTTGCTGTGGTTCTTGTATGTGGCCTACATAGTGTGTCAGGTGTGTACACTGAGATACAACAAATATTGGACTGGTGAGGTGAGATTCCAGGACAATCATTTTAATCACACCCTTCTGTAAACCCTCACTGAATGAATTACGTCTTAATTACTGATATTTATAAAGCCAAAAGTGAAATTGGTGTTCATCTTTTAAAGTGATATCTAGTGATAAAACTTAAGGCAGAAGTTTAGTCATGTCATTTAACATTTTGGTTTTATTCAAAATAATTTCTATAAGGCAAATTAATGGGAAAATGTCCTTACTTTACATCTAATTTGTAAAATGTTTAATCCCCCCGCCAGTGTTATAGGTGTTGGCCCACTTCCCCCAGGATAAAAACAAACACATCACATCTGATAATGTTAAGATTTTTATTTGTCGCAAAACCCCCACACTCTTTGTTTGAAGGTCTTTTAGAAATGTCCACTTGAGAATGATGAAAATGCCATAAGAAGCCTACACACTCATCTGGTGTGTGCGAGTGTGAGAGAGAAATGTGTCAGAACTCGATGGAGATCAGGATGACCGTGACGTTGTCCGCACAGCCTCGCCTCACAGCCTCGCTGGCCAGTTTCTGACACGCAGCTTCGAATCGGCCCTCCTCCATCGTCTGTCCCTCCTTAGTCTCCACCACCTCGTCCTGTAAGGCAGACGCAGAGCTGAGATGAGCGAAGGGGGGGGGTAAAAATGGTGTACAGAGAGATGGCTACAACTTCAAACAGCATCATCTCAGACCTTTAATCATCATCGTCCTTAATCGACCAGCCGGAAACTTCCATTTACTGCAAATCCACCCAGAACCTCATCGCCATTTAGCCCAAGACCTTACTTGTAAAACCACCCAAAAATTTCAACCCCCTTCACCTCCATCAATCAGCCCCTAACCTCCACCACCAATCAGCCCCTAACCACCATCAATCTAACCTCCACCACCAACAATCTCTCGAACCCCAACCTCATCACAGTCTCAAACCTCCAGCACCACCACAATCAAATCAGCTACAACCCCTTACAATCGTAATCAATTAATCAGCACCAGACCTTAACTACCATCCTCAAGTCACCACTATCCTTCACTACCAACATTAATCAGCCCTAAACCTCCAATGCGATCAGTAAACATTCCCAAACCTTCACCAACATCAAGAATAAGCCCTGGATGCCCACTGTGTTGGTAGCAACATTTAATTTTTGCCATTAAACCATAATTATACATCAAACATGATTGATCCAAAACCTCAGCTGTTGAAGACAGATCACCTCGGACATATTGGAAGATCGATTCAAACCCTTTATTTTTCACCATGGTCATCTGACCAGACTCTAGAATTATCATCATCATCATCACATCAGTCTAATCACCACCTCATTGCTACATGAAATAACAATTAAAATTAATGGAGTTATGCTGTTGCTAATCGTGCACACACACACACACACCTTTAGAAATTTGTTGACGAACCGAACAGCCTCATCTGCTGAGAACACTTTGAAAAGTCCATCACATGCCAGAATCACAAATCTAAACATACAAAACAAAAAACAATCAAATTAACACAACATACAAAATACATAAACTGAGTTTATGTGCGTGTGTGTGTGTGTGTGTGTGTGTGTGTGTGTGTGTGTGTGAGTCTCACTTGTCTTTGGGGCTGAGAGTGCAGCGTCTCAGGTCAGGTGTTGAGATCACTCCACAGCGTTTATACTGACCATCTCCGATGGAGCGGGAAACTTCTAACACGCCTAACACACGCCCATCTCTGCACACACACACTTACATTTTCAGTATGTCGTCCGGTTTAACTTAGATCCATACCCCATATCCATGGTCACACAAGCGATAAGTTAACCTGACAGTTCCTCCTGCTCTCTGTATCCTCATGCGCTCTTCATAGATGGTAGGGTTGTGTTCTTTACTGAGAGGCACACACACACACTTCTCTTCTCCATCCTCAGTGTGCTCCACACGACACAGCACTGCCTGGACAACACAAACACACACTTTTAGTAACAATTCATAGCCAAATATTCATCAATTATTAATGAAGAAAAAGATAAAAGTTTCTTCCCTCAGTTTATGTTTCATTTAAATAGTTTAACACAGAATAAACACGCCTATAAAAATGCACAGTCTGAGATCACACGCCGACAGAATAGCAAGGCCGCCCTCTTGTGGTGTAAAAGTTAAACAAATGTGTGAGCTACTGAGAAATAATATGCAAAACAAACATTATCAGTTAATACATTGTTAATACTTAAATTACTAATGGAAGAAATCAATTAATGATTCATGGGATGATAATCTTTCACATTCCTAGTCCTCAGACAGGGCTGAAAACCTGAACATGTACTGGACACTGGATGAGAAGTTATGTTTTATGTGCTTGGAACAATCTACAGTTCAACAAGTACTCACTCTGCTGTCTCCAAGATTGGCCACGTACAGATCATAATCCACAATTAACATGCACGTAGCCGTGGAGCCGTCCTTCCATACTGGCTTCCTGAAACACACACACACACACACACAGTTTTGTAAATTAACTATTGCAGTCCTGCTGTGGAATTAGATTGGTGTCAAAATTATTGAATGAAAAATTTATTGAAACAAAAATAAATGAACAAGCTGTGTTTTTTTTTCCCCTGGATAAAAAATATTATGCTTTTGGGCTGATTTTATATTCAAGGGTTTATGGCTACTGTATGTTCACATTACAAGCTACACTGTTTAATCAGATCAGAATTGCGCGTCATAGATAGCCAATCTAAGACCACATACAAACATTGAATCAGATCCAATCTGACAAACATCAGATTAATCAGATCTGTCACATTAGGGTAAAGAAATCGTAATTGAGTCACTTCAGCTGGTAATGTGAAAACAGCATATGATCTACACGTAGAACAAAAAAGTTTTACGTAGTTACTATGCAACTAGACAGCTCTGGTAAAATTGCTGTGTATATATTTACTTATTTAGTTAGGTAATGTTTTTTAGTTTTTGGGGTTTATTTTGCTTTTAATGTAAGTTTTCCTGTTTGCATTTTAAGAGAGATTAAAATGTAATTACTTGTCATATGTCCTTTACAGAAAAGTGAATTTTTTTTTCCACATATCTTTTCCACATATCAGTTAGGAAGCTGATAACAGATTTTTGTTTCATTCTTTTATTTTCATTAATTTCCTTTGGAAACAAATCTAATTCCATAACCTGTAACCTGAACCATCATAACAAACATTCAACATAGAGTACTATGATAAATAGAAGTATTTAGATGAAGTTGATATTGTAGGTATTAGGGCTGCACGATATATCGAAAAAATATCGTTATCGCGATAATGGCATGCGCGATAACCATATCGCAAGGAGTTGCGATAAATACTTTATTTGCCAAGCATTTGTGTCCAAATTTGACCAATCAGATCAGGCCCTTACTATGTTTATACCCGCTTATATATATTATAATATATATTATTTATATCTTTATACTTCATTCTGTCGCAAACTAACCCCGGATGATCAGAAGATTTAGCGATTAGCCGTTAGCCGCGATTAGCCGTTAGCCGCAATTAGCCGTTAGCCGCGATTAGCCGTTAGCCGCGATTAGCCGTTAGCCCTTTAAAGACGGTAAACCCAAACGCGGAAGCAAACGAGTAGGCAGGATAACCACGCGAATTAGTTTAAGGACTCTCACAGAAGGGGAGCAAGGGAAAAACACACATTTAACCCGCGTCCTATAAACACACATTCGAATCAGAAACCGACATGGTGAACTCAGTGACTAAGCTGTATGCACTAGTTTGTTTACTCCTCTTATACTTCCGGGTTCGCGCCCGCATTACTTCCGGGTCCCAGTGCCGGTCGCGGAGCGTGTGTGTGCGTGCGTACGTGCGTGCGCGCGCGTGCGTGTGTGCGCGTGCGTGACAAATAGTTTTTTTTTTTTTTTTTTTGTTTAATAATATTTATTTTTATAAAAAAAAAATTAAAAAAAAAACAGGCCAGCCAAAGAGAATATTTAATTTAAAAGATGCTCTTGTTTTAAGACACTATTGATGAGTGTATGGTTACACGTAAATAAAAAGTAATGTTTGAAAGTAATTCATATTGTGTTGGCAGGTTTATAGTAACAGCAAACCAGAAGTCAGAATATCTGCTGAGGGGTTTAAGTCATTCATAGTGTTTTGAAGTCTAAATATTTGCAACTTCCTTGACATATAGTTTCTTTTTAGCCTGAATTAGATTTAATTACATCAGACGAATATCTATTACCTGTTTATTTTAGTATGATCATTACATATAAATAAATTTTTAAAAATAGGCAATAATAATAATTTAAAAAATGCATTTCTCTAGGGAAATGTTATATCGCAAGAAATATCATTATCGCAGTATTCAACAACAATATCGCATATTTTCCTAATATCGTGCAGCCCTAGTAGGTATTCAAGTAAAGTTTAAATAAATATCACTTACTGGCTCGAGGCTTTCTTCAGGAATTCCTCATCTGTGTGGCGAAACGTATCGAGAAGACATTTCCTCACAAGTTTATCCAGATTATCAACCTCTCCTGAAAGAGAACAGAGTGTAAAACAGAATTTCAGCACACACACTTCCCATCATGGTGATGGTTGTCTACTGTAGGTGAGGCGGTGATGATGCGATAGTGATATGATGGCGACAAAGTAAGTGTGATGTCTAGGTGAAAGTTAACCCCAATAAATACTTCCTTTTTGAACCCTAGGCTGGGAAGAAGTAAGTGGGTATGTGTGTGTACCTTTAGGGAATTTGCTAAGAAGTGTGTGATGCAGATGTTCAGCAGCAAACTGAGACGCTCGGGCACCACCATGACCGTCAAACACAGCGAAATATCCCAACCTGGACCTGCTCAGAGACAGAGACAGACAGACACACACAGAGAGACACACAGGGACAGAGAGCTCAGTTAGAGCAGTAGAGTCCTTGTCGTGTCCTTTATCGGATAAGTCATTAGTGAGAGATTTGGGATTCAGACTGAGTAAACGGGAGAGTGCGTGTGTGTTTACTCACACGTGTGTAGGCAGTGTATTTGTATATGTATGGAGGTTGGGTAAGATGACATGAGCGTCCTGCATGTCCTCTCGTTCGCCTCGCCGCGCCGCAACGAAGCCCTTCAGCTTAGCAAATCCTGCAACACGCGTGTACACACACACACAATGAACACAGCAACATACACCCAAACACACCCTGCCTAACGGTGTGCGTGTGTGTAAATGCTGAAAACCTTTACAAACTTTCTTTTCCATCTCATTCCGCTCGTCATCCGAGTGCGTCTCCCTGTGTCTCTTCTCTCCTCGGTCCTGGACGCCGTCTTCATCTTTACTGCCTAAACACACACAGAGTAATGATGAGTCCTGGGATGAGCAGAGGACAGTCTTTATGAATGCAGCAGCTCTTCTTGGGTACAAAATTCACACTATCAAGGGGTGATTAACCATTAAGTAAAGTTTAGTTTTTTTCCCCCTCTCAAAAAGATTCTATGATGATTAAACATGTAGAACCATACACAGCAAAGCTAAAAATAAATAAAAATTAATAAACAGAGTGAGAAAAGCCACAGCTCCTCTATTAGCTAAGCTAATCTATGCTAGCTATTGTTCCTGCATGTGTTAGCTTCTGCTTAAACACTGATACAACCACAAGGTTTTAAAAAAATTTAACTCACACAATATTTCTCACATAATATTCTTAAAATAAATATAAACAATTCTTATTCTCCACCCAAGAGCTTTTCGAGACAAACACAGGCGTTTAGCTAGTTAAGCTAACCTGCTAGGTGTGACTAGCTAGTTCGAGCAAGCTAGTCCAAGGGTCCATTGAGCATCTTAGCTAGCAACTATAAAATAGCTCTCTATATAAAATGTAACAAATAAACTGTATTTAAAATAAAAATACTCACATTTAACCGAGTTTGTATTATTCGTGGGAGCAGGAAGATCTGCAAACAAATCCATCCTGATATTTATCACAGCAACCTGGACACACACTTGTTAGTTAGTTTCTTTCTGATCTCCTTCTTATTAGAATTCTTACTTAATTTATTTTTTGCAACAAAAAAAAAAAGAAAACAATAATAATACAATATCCGTTCACAAGCACATGACTCCGTTTTTCACATCTAACATTGGTTAGGATTCAATCCGAAATCCATGCTTATATGATATAATTACCACTACGAAGGGAGTAGAGGAGTCCTCACTCGTACAGTGAATGTAGTGTGCCTATGTAGGCAGGACAGCTAGGTTATGATTCAGCCACATGGCTTGAACGCTGCTGCATGCTATCTTTGTAGTACATAGATATATCTATGCTTGTAGTAGGTTTCATCATTGCCTTCTAGGCTTCAGACTCAGGTTCGGTTCCTAGCCATCGTAAAGCACTTTTCACCTCCCCAATGTTGCTTTACAACAATTAAGAAATATTGATGATATAATGTGATCTATGACCGCGCGGTTGAGCTTCAGCATGTCGCGCAAACTGTTCGGGTTGCGTTGGTGGTATAGTGGTGAGCATAGCTGCCTTCCACGCGGGTGACCCGGGTTCGATTCCCGGCCAACGCAAAAGCATTGCATTTTAACACTTTTTGTCAGGGTTTGTTTTCATTGAGAAACTTTAGTAATATAACGTTGTCTACAGTTTTGAGAACGATATCAATGATTGGACAAATAATGCCTTTCGCAGCATGATGGAGCACCTTGCCATAAGAAAAATATCAGGTCAATTCAGGAGGCTTTACTTAGATTTGATTAAAGAATCTGATCAAATACTGGCATTATTTTCACTAGATTTAAGATTGTTTTGATTCAGACTCCCTTAAACCTGCATCTCCGTTGCTCCTGATGCTTTAAGAGGCTTTAATGCGGGCTGTTGTTCCCGTGCGTTGGTGGTATAGTGGTGAGCATAGCTGCCTTCCAAGCAGTTGACCCGGGTTCGATTCCCGGCCAACGCAAAAGATTAACTTTTTTTTTTCTTTTTTACAGTATTATTTTTTATCAGGGTTTGATGATATTTTATTATAGAAACATAATAATACAATATTGTTGATATATTGTTATAAAAACATAATAGTACAATATCAGTTCACAAACACATGACTCCGTTATCAATGCAACCATGGGGGGGCGCAATCCAGTGTCTTCTTGTGCCAGTCCCAAGTCTGGATAAATGCAGAGGGTTGTGTCAGGAAGGGCATCCGACGTAAAAACATTTGCCAAATCGATGATGCAAATCAGAAATATACCGGATTCCGTACCGGATTGTCTCAATTCAAGTGTGTCACAGTGATAATGTACGCACAGCACTGCGCTACCGTATTAAACGTACATTCACATCAACCACCACACAGAGTTTTATCAGTAATCTCCCAGAGTTACCAACTTCAATTAGACCATGAGGCCACTGGGGTACAGCTGCTGTTGCAGGAACTCACATGGGCCCAACTGGATTAAACAACTCAGGCTCACCAGTTGTGAATCTCACAGTTCACAAGATACAAAACTCCTATAAATGAACAGTACAGAATCATTGACCGTGTTTGTATTTGGGGATTCAAAAGCACAGGTCTTAGCAGAGGATGCTTTCGATCCATCAACCTCTGGGTTATGGGCCCAGCACGCTTCCGCTGCGCCACTCTGCTTACCACAAACACCCCAGATGGGACTCGAACCCACAATCCCTGGCTTAGGAGGCCAGTGCCTTATCCATTAGGCCACTGGGGCACAGCTGCTGTTGCAGGAGTCTGGATGAATGCAGAGGGTTGTGTCAGGAAGGGAATCCGACGTAAAAACATTTGCCAAATCAATGATGTGAATCAGAGATATAATTTCCATACCGGATCGGTCGCAGCCCGGGTTAACAACGACCGCCACCGGTGCTGCTTACCTACAGGGTGCCGGTGGAAATTGGGCTACTAAAAGGAGAGGAGGAAGGCGTGTTCGAAAGCAGAGAGAGAAAAGGAAAGGCAAGAGTTTAGGAGTGAAAGTAAATAACTTTGAATGTTGGGAGCATGACAGGGAAGGCAAGAGAGTTGGTTGATATGATGCAGATAAGGAAGGTGGATATCCTGTGTGTCCAGGAGACCAGGTGGAAAGGTAGCAAAGCTAGAAGCTTAGGATCAGGGTTCAAACTGTTTTACCATGGTGTGGATAGGAAAAGAAATGGAGTAGGAGTTATCTATAGGAGTAAATCAGTGTGTAGTAGGACAAACTCATAAAGCAGCTCACACTTTAGATTTAATAATATTCTTCGGATTAAGTATAAGAAATGTATTCACAATTCCACTGTCTGAAGTCATCTCACATCACTATCTTATCTCAATTCAAGTGTGTCACAGTGATAATGTATATTATTGAATATTTAGAGTCGACATTTCGTTATACCTTAGATAATGTAGCTCCAGCTAAAAGAAAAATTATTAGAGATAAGAAACTCGCTCCCTGGTATAACGATCACACGCGCACTTTAAAACAGACTGCTCGGAAATTAGAGCGTAAATGGCGTCAAACTAAATTGTTAGCATTTCAAATAGCATGGAAAGAGAGCATCCTGAACTATAGGAAAGCTCTTAGTGTAGCTAGATCAACGTATCTCTCCACTCTTATAGAAGAAAATAAAAATAATCATAGATTTTTATTTAATACCGTAGCCAAATTAACCAGAAATAAGACCACTACAGAAATCTCCACAACAACATCGTGCAATAGTGAGGACTTCATGAACTTTTTTAATAATAAAATTGTAAATATTAGGCATAAAATTGAAGCTTTGAAACCGAACAATGTAATTAATACAGATGTTAACCTAGCCATGTCAGATGGGAACCTAGAATACTTTACTCCCCTTGAAGAGAATGAACTAATTTCACTCATCTCTTCTACAAATTCATCAACCTGTATATTAGATCCTATACCGACACATTTTCTTAAACAGATAGTACCAGTAATAACAGAACCACTGTTGAGAATAATTAATTCCTCACTCAGCATTGGTTATGTTCCAAAATCTTTTAAATTAGCAGTTATTAAACCAATAATTAAGAAACCTGACCTCGACCCCTGTCAGCTGTCCAATTACAGGCCAATATCAAACCTCATTTCATACAAACATAAATAATTTTTTTTTATTGTGTAAAGCTGCTTTGCGACAATGACAATCATTAAAAGCGCTATACAAATAAAATTGAATTTAATTGAATTATCCTGAAAGAGGAGTTTGTAAGGAATGTTCTAGAGGTGAAAAGAGTATCAGACAGGTTGATGAGTATGAAGCTGGATATTGATGGTGTGATGTTCAATGTTGTTAGTGGTTATGCCCCACAGGTAGGATGTGAGTTAGAAGAGAAGGAGAAATTCTGGAGTGAGTTAGATGAAGTGATGCAGAGCATCCCCAGAGGTGAGAGAGTGGTGATTGGTGCAGACTTCAATGGACATGTTGGGGAAGGGAACAGAGGGGATGAAAATGTGAAGGCAGGTTTGGGCTTCAGGACAGGAATGTAGAAGGTCAGATGGTGATGGACTTTGCAAAGAGGATGGAAATGGCAGTAGTAAATACTTTCTTCCAGAAGAGGCAGGAACATGGGGTGACAGTTTATTCTTTGGTATGACAATATATTTTTGTTGTAGTTTTCTCAAAAGGCATCTGATATAATAATAAACGCATTGCAACGTAATATTACGTGCATAAAAAGCGCATGAATGTAATGAGGAACATTTCATACCTCTCTCTCCACATGTTCACACATGCATTGCACACACACACACACACACACTTTTACTTCCTGTTTGGTGTGTGTGCATCATTTCCTTTATCATTTTTCTGTTGCTTCCCAACAGGATGAGAATGTTTGCCCCTTTTGCATAGGTTATATACTGATTATATTTATAAAAAAATAAAAAAAAAGTAATCACTATTAAAATTGTTTTAATGTTAAATGATAGAAATTTCATCAATTGATTGAATTACCTCACATTATAAAGAGTCAACACAACATGATAGACCAGAGTCCATTGTCCTAACTCAGAATTATTCTTCTTCTTTGTCTTTTGGCTGTTCCCTTTCAGGGGTCGCCACAGCGAATCCTCTGCATCCTCTTCTCTCACACCAACTAACTTCATGTCCTCTCTCACTGCATCCATAAATCTCCTCTTTGGTCTTCCTCTAGACTTCCTGCCTGGCAGTTCCAACCTCAGCATCCTTCTACCGATATATTCACCATCTCTCCTCTGAACATGTCCAAACCACCTCAATCAGGCCTCTCTGACTTTATCTCCAAAACATCTCACATGGGTTGTCCCTCTGATGAACTCATTCTTGATCCTATCCATCCTTGTCACACCCAAGGAGAACCTCAACATCTTCAGCTCCCCCTGAAAGGGAACAGCCGAAAGACAAAGAAGAAGTTGATATTTAGTTATTGTAAGAGCCATATGGTACTTATGAATTTGTTGTTGTGTTTATTTTATTTTATTTGTTGTTATTTCATTTATTCTACCTTGTTCTATTCATTAGTAAAGCATTAAGCATTAAGTTTGTTACATAAGCCATAAGCTTTAAATTTCTTAGTTATGCATCCATTTTGACAATCGTAAGTTGGTCTGTGATGTCATTCCACTATGACATGCATTTGTATGACTATCGCATGATAGAAAAGTCAGTTTAGATGCGGAAGGCTACGGAAACACAAGCTTTTGACCGTAAGCTCCCGTAAGTAGGTGTATACAACAAGAGTGTTGGTATATACGTAAGCTAAGACTGTAATTTATAAGATACAGCAAATAGGTTGTTGTAAAAGTCAGAGATTTGCAAGATGCAGCAACTGGTGTCTGTAATCACAGTGGATTTACTCAAGACGACTGTATGAAGTGTTGATTCTTAGATGCTGACAAAATAAACTACAAGAGACAAAGAGATCGGACTTCTGTTGTGCGAGTGAAACTTTAAACTAAAGCTATGACCCCATCTACAGTTATCATTGAGAAACTTTATAAATATAACACGTGGTGTCCTGTCGAGCTCTGTCGTCTTGTAGTGCTGTCCCCTCTTCGATTTGTGAATCAACTTTGGGGGCCACACCCTGACTTGACTGATTTTTTTTGGTTGAAATTTATCCGTTGTGTTGGTGGTATAGTGGTGAGCATAGCAGTTGACCCGGGTTCGATTCCCGGCCAACGGAAAGGTGTAGTTCTTTTTTTTTTTTTAAAGCATTTCATAAGTAATCTTGTACCTTTTGGTGGGTGGACAAACAAAACCCCACAAACTGCATGAGCTGCAATCAGTCAGGATGTGGCCCAAAAGTTGATTTTGCCGGGACGAATTGCAGCAGGGGTATAGAAGAAGAAGAAGAAGAAGAAGCGACAACACTGCAAAATGCTGACTCATTGCATAAACTTAATGTAATTGTCATTAAAGACAGTTATTAAATGCTTGTAATTATGCTTCAGTACACCATAGTAACATCTGTCAAAAATATCTAAAAACACTGAAGCAGCAAACTTTGTGAAAATATTTTTTTTAGCACACTCTGTCAGTGTTTGCGCGCTCGATTTTGTTATTTTAAAAGGAGACACGTGACAAGCGCGCTCACAGTACGGAACGACACTCGTTCATGCGCGTTTCCATGCGCGTCCACGCTGCAGCGCGCGGCTCATGGTAACGTAGCAACGGCAGACGCCGCAGGAGCTCCAGAGCGCTTTGGGAAAAAAAGAAAAATGATGGTGTTTTATAATAATAATAATAATAATAATAATACACGTGACATGTGAACGATCCCTCAGGGTATCATGTAACGTTTATTTCGAAGTTATTTTGATATCACGGTGTTGTCCATTAAGGTCAGATTAATGTTTAATCGGTTTATTCAAGCATCAAAGCAAATCCACTTTTCTTATTTAGTTTGTTTCGGCATGAAGATCAGTAAAATAATATCTTGTCCTGTAGTTATTTCTTTAAACACATGTAAACTTTGTAATGTTAAAAGTTGAAGCTGTTTAGGTTCCACTGTGCCATTACTTTTTCACTAACTTGGAATTTTGCATTTTGAATCCTTCTGACACTTGAATAAACGTTGCTCGGGTTTTAAGCATCTGATCGCAGTCAAACACTGGCATTGTTTCCACTCGGTTTAAGTGTAATTCTGCCTTAAACCTGTTGCTTCCAAATTATAAGAAAGTTCAAGTTAGTGTCTTCTGTGTGTCTCTATTTGCTCTGTCTTTCCACAAACCTTGTGTGTTGGTGGTATAGTGGTGAGCATAGCTGCCTTCCAAGCAGTTGACCCGGGTTCGATTCCCGGCCAACGCACAAGACTAATTTTTTTATTTTTTTTTTACAGTATTATTATTATCAGGGTTTGTTGATATTTTATTATAAAAACATAATAATACAATATTGTTGATATATATTGTAATATATTGTTGATATATTATTATAAAAACATAATAGTACAATATCAGTTCACAAACACATGACTCCGTTATCAATGCAACCATGGGGGGGCGCAATCCAGTGTCTTCTTGTGCCAGTCCCAAGTCTGGATAAATGCAGAGGGTTGTGTCAGGAAGGGCATCCGACGTAAAAACCTTTGCCAAATAAAAGATGCGAATCAGAAATATAATTTCCATACCGGATTGTCTCAATTCAAGTGTGTCACCGTGATAATGTACGCACAGCACTGCGCTACCGTATTAAACGTACATTCACATCAACCACCACACAGAGTTTTATCAGTAATCTCCCAGAGTTACCAACTTCAATTAGACCATGAGGCCACTGGGGTACAGCTGCTTTTGCAGGAACTCACATGGGCCCAACTGGATTAAACAACTCAGGCTCACCAGTTGTGAATCTCACAGTTCACAAGTCCTATAAATGAACAGTACAGAATCATTGACCGTGTTTGTATTTGGGGATTCAAAAGCACAGGTCTTAGCAGAGGATGGTTTCGATCCATCGACCTCTGGGTTATGGGCCCAGCACGCTTCCGCTGCGCCACTCTGCTTACCACAAACACCCCAGATGGGACTCGAACCCACAATCCCTGGCTTAGGAGGCCAGTGCCTTATCCATTAGGCCACTGGGGCACAGCTGCTGTTGCAGGAGTCTGGATGAATGCAGAGGGTTGTGTCAGGAAGGGACTCCGATGTAAAAACATTTGCCAAATCAATGATGCGAATCAGAGATATAATTTCCATAACGGATCGGTCGCAGCCCGGGTTAACAACGACCGCCACCGGTGCTGCTTACCTACAGGGTGAAAAGTCAGTTTAGATGAAACACAAGCTTTTGACCGTAAGCTCCCGTAAGTAGATATATACAACAAGAGTGTTGTTATATATGTAAGCTAGGAATGTAAGATACAGCAACTAGGTTGTTGTAACCGTAAGCTCCCGTAAGTAGAGATATACAACAAGAGTGTTGGTATATACGTAAGCTAAGACTGTAATTTATAAGATAGAGCAAATAGGTTGTTGTAAAAGTCAGAGATTTGCAAGATGCAGCAACTGGTGTCTGTAATCACAGTGGATTTACTCAAGACGACTGTATGAAGTGTTGATTCTTTGATGCTGACAAAATAAACTACAAGAGACAAAGAGATCGGACTTCTGTTGTGTGAGTGAAACTTTAAACCAAAGCTATGACCCCATCTACAGTTATCATTGAGAAACTTTATAAATATAACACGTGGTGTCCTGTCGAGCTCTGTCGTCTTGTAGTGCTGTCCCCTCTTCGATTTGTGAATCAACTTTGGGGGCCACACCCTGACTTGACTGATTTTTTTGGTTGGAGTTTATCCATTGCGTTGGTGGTATAGTGGTGAGCATAGCTGCCTTCCAAGCAGTTGACCTGGGTTTGATTCCTGGCCAACGCAAGAGACTATTGTCTTTTTTATTTTTATTTTTTTAATTATTAAATCCTGACTGA
>CM060126.1:4422144-4492144 GCA_030522415.1 Channallabes apus | reverse complement strand
TTGTGAAAATATTTTTTTTAGCACACTCTGTCAGTGTTTGCGCGCTCGATTTTGTTATTTTAAAAGGAGACACGTGACAAGCGCGCTCACAGTACGGAACGACAACTCGTTCACGCGCGTTTCCATGCGCGTCCACGCCGCAGCGCGCGGCTCATGGTAACGTAGCAACGGCAGACGCCGCAGGAGCTCCAGAGCGCTTTGGGAAAAAAAGAAAAATGATGGTGTTTTATAATAATAATAATAATAATAATAATACACGTGACATGTGAACGATCCCTCAGGGTATCATGTAACGTTTATTTCGAAGTTATTTTGATATCACGGTGTTGTCCATTAAGGTCAGATTAATGTTTAATCGGTTTATTCAAGCATCAAAGCAAATCCACTTTTCTTATTTAGTTTGTTTCGGCATGAAGATCAGTAAAATAATATCTTGTCCTGTAGTTATTTCTTTAAACACATGTAAACTTTGTAATGTTAAAAGTTGGAGCTGTTTAGGTTCCACTGTGCCATTACATTTTCACTAACTTGGAATTTTGCATTTTGAATCCTTCTGACACTTGAATAAACGTTGCTCGGGTTTTAAGCATCTGATCGCAGTCAAACACTGGCATTGTTTCCACTCGGTTTAAGTGTAATTCTGCCTTAAACCTGATGCTTCCAAATTATAAGAAAGTTCAAGTTAGTGTCTTCTCTGTGTCTCTATTTGCTCTGTCTTTCCCCAAACCTTGTGCGTTGGTGGTATAGTGGTGAGCATAGCTGCCTTCCAAGCAGTTGACCCGGGTTCGATTCCCGGCCAACGCAAAAGATTAACTTTTTTTTTTATTTTATTTTTTTTACAGTATTATTATTATCAGGGTTTGTTGATATTTTATTATAAAAACATAATAATACAATATTGTTGATATATATTGTAATATATTGTTGATATATTATTATAAAAACATAATAGTACAATATCAGTTCACAAACACATGACTCCGTTATCAATGCAACCATGGGGGGGGGGCGCAATCCAGTGTCTTCTTGTGCCAGTCCCAAGTCTGGATAAATGCAGAGGGTTGTGTCAGGAAGGGCATCCGACGTAAAAACATTTGCCAAATAAAAGATGCGAATCAGAAATATAATTTCCATACCGGATTGTCTCAATTCAAGTGTGTCACAGTGATAATGTACGCACAGCACTGCGCTACCGTATTAAACGTACATTCACATCAACCACCACACAGAGTTTTATCAGTAATCTCCCAGAGTTACCAACTTCAATTAGACCATGAGGCCACTGGGGTACAGCTGCTGTTGCAGGAACTCACATGGGCCCAACTGGATTAAACAACTCAGGCTCACCAGTTGTGAATCTCACAGTTCACAAGATACAAAACTCCTATAAATGAACAGTACAGAATCATTGACCGTGTTTGTATTTGGGGATTCAAAAGCACAGGTCTTAGCAGAGGATGGTTTCGATCCATCGACCTCTGGGTTATGGGCCCAGCACGCTTCCGCTGCGCCACTCTGCTTACCACGAACACCCCAGATGGGACTCGAACCCACAATCCCTGGCTTAGGAGGCCAGTGCCTTATCCATTAGGCCACTGGGGCACAGCTGCTGTTGCAGGAGTCTGGATGAATGCAGAGGGTTGTGTCAGGAAGGGAATCCGACGTAAAAACATTTACCAAATCAATGATGCGAATCAGAGATATAATTTCCATACCGGATCAGTCGCAGCCCGGGTTAACAACGACCGCCACCGGTGCTGCTTACCTACAGGGTGCCGGTGGAAATTGGGCTACTAAAAGGAGAGGAGGAAGGCGTGTTCGAAAGCAGAGAGAGAAAAGGAAAGGCAAGAGTTTAGGAGTGAAAGTAAATAACTTTGAATGTTGGGAGCATGACAGGGAAGGCAAGAGAGTTGGTTGATATGATGCAGAGAAGGAAGGTGGATATCCTGTGTGTCCAGGAGACCAGGTGGAAAGGTAGCAAAGCTAGAAGCTTAGGATCAGGGTTCAAACTGTTTTACCATGGTGTGGATAGGAAAAGAAATGGAGTAGGAGTTATCTATAGGAGTAAATCAGTGTGTAGTAGGACCCACTCATAAAGCAGCTCACACTTTAGATTTAATAATATTCTTCGAATTAAGTATAAGAAATGTATTCACAATTCCGCAGTCTGAAGTTATCTCACATCACTATCTTATCTCAATTCAAGTGTGTCACAGTGATAATGTACGCACAGCACCGCGCTACCATATTAAACGTACATTCACATCAACTACCACACAGAGTTTTATCAGTTACCTCCCAGAGTTAGATGAAGTGATGCAGAGCATCCCCAGAGGTGAGAGAGTGGTGATTGGTGCAGACTTCAATGGACATGTTGGGGAAGGGAACAGAGGGGATGAAAATGTGATGGGCAGGTTTGGTCTTCAGGACAGGAATGTAGAAGGTCAGATGGTGATGGACTTTGCAAAGAGGATGGAAATGGCAGTAGTAAATACTTTCTTCCAGAAGAGGCAGGAACATGGGGTGACAGTTTATTTTTTGGTATGACAATATATTTTTGTTGTAGTTTTCTCAAAAGGCATCTGATATAATAATACACGCATTGCAACGTGCATAAAAATCGCATGTAATGAGGAACATTTCATACCTCTCTCTCCACATGTTCACACATGCATTGCACACACACACACACACACACACACACACACACACACACACACTTTTACTTCCTGTTTGGTGTATATTCACCATCTCTCCTCTGAACATGTCCAAACCACCTCAATCAGGCCTCTCTGACTTTATCTCCAAAACATCTCACATGGGTTGTCCCTCTGATGAACTCATTCTTGATCCTATCCATCCTTGTCACACCCAAGGAGAACCTCAACATCTTCAGCTCCTCCTGAAATGGAACAGCCGAAAGACAAAGAAGTTGATATTTAGTTGTTGTAAGAGCCATATCGTACTTGTTATGAATTTGTTGTTGTGTTTATTTTATTTTATTTGTTGTTATTTCATTTATTCTACCTTGTTCTATTCATTAGTAAAGCATTAAGCATTAAGTTTGTTACATAAGCCATAAGCTTTAAATTTCTTAGTTATGCATCCATTTTGACAATCGTAAGTTGGTCTGTGATGTCATTCCACTATGACATGCATTTGTATGACTATCGCATGATAGAAAAGTCAGTTTAGATGCGGAAGGCTACGGAAACACAAGCTTTTGACCGTAAGCTCCCGTAAGTAGATATATACAACAAGAGTGTTGGTATATACGTAAGCTAGGAATGTAAGATACAGCAACTAGGTTGTTGTAACCGTAAGCTCCCGTAAGTAGGTGTATACAACAAGAGTGTTGTTATATACGTAAGGTAAGACTATAATTTATAAGATACAGCAAATAGGTTGTTGTAAAAGTCAGAGATTTGCAAGATGCAGCAACTGGTGTCTGTAATCACAGTGGATTTACTGAAGACGACTGTATGAAGTGTTGATTCTTAGATGCTGACAAAATAAACTACAAGAGACAAAGAGATCGGACTTCTGTTGTGTGAGTGAAACTTTAAACCAAAGCTATGACCCCATCTGCAGTTATCATTGAGAAACTTTATAAATATAACACGTGGTGTCCTGTCGAGCTCTGTCGTCTTGTAGTGCTGTCCCCTCTTCGATTTGTGAATCAACTTTGGGGGCCACACCCTGACTTGACTGATTTTTTTGGTTGGAGTTTATCCATTGCGTTGGTGGTATAGTGGTGAGCATAGCTGCCTTCCAAGCAGTTGACCTGGGTTTGATTCCTGGCCAACGCAAGAGACTATTGTCTTTTTTATTTTTTTAATTATTAAATCCTGACTGATAGTAGGAAATTTGTTGGATTTTTTTGTGCTGCTTTTCCCTGTTGCGTTGGTGGTATTGTGGTGAGCATAGCAGTTGACCCGGGTTCGATTCCCGGCCAACGCAAAGGTGTAGGTTTTTTTTTTTTTTTAAAGCATTTCATAAGTAATCTTGTACCTTTTGGTGGGTGGACAAACAAAACCCCACAAACTGCATGAGCTGCAATCAGTCAGGATGTGGCCCAAAAGTTGATTTTGCCCGCAGGCCGGGACGAATTGCAGCAGGGGTATAGAAGAAGAAGAAGAAGAAGAAGCGACAACACTGCAAAATGCTGACTCATTGCATAAACTTAATGTAATTGTCATTAAAGACAGTTATTAAATGCTTGTAATTATGCTTCAGTACACCATAGTAACATCTGTCAAAAATATCTAAAAACACTGAAGCAGCAAACTTTGTGAAAATATTTTTTTTAGCACACTCTGTCAGTGTTTGCGCGCTCGATTTTGTTATTTTAAAAGGAGACACGTGACAAGCGCGCTCACAGTACGGAACGACAACTCGTTCACGCGCGTTTCCATGCGCGTCCACGCCGCAGCGCGCGGCTCATGGTAACGTAGCAACGGCAGACGCCGCAGGAGCTCCAGAGCGCTTTGGGAAAAAAAAGAAAAATGATGGTGTTTTATAATAATAATAATAATAATAATAATACACGTGACATGTGAACGATCCCTCAGGGTATCATGTAACGTTTATTTCGAAGTTATTTTGATATCACGGTGTTGTCCATTAAGGTCAGATTAATGTTTAATCGGTTTATTCAAGCATCAAAGCAAATCCACTTTTCTTATTTAGTTTGTTTCGGCATGAAGATCAGTAAAATAATATCTTGTCCTGTAGTTATTTCTTTAAACACATGTAAACTTTGTAATGTTAAAAGTTGAAGCTGTTTAGGTTCCACTGTGCCATTACATTTTCACTAACTTGGAATTTTGCATTTTGAATCCTTCTGACACTTGAATAAACGTTGCTCGGGTTTTAAGCATCTGATCGCAGTCAAACACTGGCATTGTTTCCACTCGGTTTAAGTGTAATTCTGCCTTAAACCTGATGCTTCCAAATTATAAGAAAGTTCAAGTTAGTGTCTTCTGTGTGTCTCTATTTGCTCTGTCTTTCCCCAAACCTTGTGTGTTGGTGGTATAGTGGTGAGCATAGCTGCCTTCCAAGCAGTTGACCCGGGTTCGATTCCCGGCCAACGCAAAAGATTAACTTTTTTTTTTATTTTATTTTTTTTACAGTATTATTATTATCAGGGTTTGTTGATATTTTATTATAAAAACATAATAATACAATATTGTTGATATATATTGTAATATATTGTTGATATATTATTATAAAAACATAATAGTACAATATCAGTTCACAAACACATGACTCCGTTATCAATGCAACCATGGGGGGGCGCAATCCAGTGTCTTCTTGTGCCAGTCCCAAGTCTGGATAAATGCAGAGGGTTGTGTCAGGAAGGGCATCCGACGTAAAAACATTTGCCAAATAAAAGATGCGAATCAGAAATATAATTTCCATACCGGATTGTCTCAATTCAAGTGTGTCACAGTGATAATGTACGCACAGCACTGCGCTACCGTATTAAACGTACATTGACATCAACCACCACACAGAGTTTTATCAGTAATCTCCCAGAGTTACCAACTTCAATTAGACCATGAGGCCACTGGGGTACAGCTGCTGTTGCAGGAACTCACATGGGCCCAACTGGATTAAACAACTCAGGCTCACCAGTTGTGAATCTCACAGTTCACAAGATACAAAACTCCTATAAATGAACAGTACAGAATCATTGACCGTGTTTGTATTTGGGGATTCAAAAGCACAGGTCTTAGCAGAGGATGGTTTCGATCCATCGACCTCTGGGTTATGGGCCCAGCACGCTTCCGCTGCGCCACTCTGCTTACCACAAACACCCCAGATGGGACTCGAACCCACAATCCCTGGCTTAGGAGGCCAGTGCCTTATCCATTAGGCCACTGGGGCACAGCTGCTGTTACAGGAGTCTGGATGAATGCAGAGGGTTGTGTCAGGAAGGGAATCCGACGTAAAAACATTTGCCAAATCAATGATGCGAATCAGAGATATAATTTCCATACCGGCTCAGTCGCAGCCCGGGTTAACAACGACCGCCACCGGTGCTGCTTACCTACAGGGTGGCGGTGGAAATTGGGCTACTAAAAGGAGAGGAGGAAGGCGTGTTCGAAAGCAGAGAGAGAAAAGGAAAGGCAAGAGTTTAGGAGTGAAAGTAAATAACTTTGAATGTTGGGAGCATGACAGGGAAGGTAAGAGAGTTGGTTGATATGATGCAGAGAAGGAAGGTGGATATCCTGTGTGTCCAGGAGACCAGGTGGAAAGGTAGCAAAGCTAGAAGCTTAGGATCAGGGTTCAAACTGTTTTACCATGGCGTGGATAGGAAAAGAAATGGAGTAGGAGTTATCTATAGGAGTAAATCAGTGTGTAGTAGGACCCACTCATAAAGCAGCTCACACTTTAGATTTAATAATATTCTTCGAATTAAGTATAAGAAATGTATTCACAATTCCACTGTCTGAAGTTATCTCACATCACTATCTTATCTCAATTCAAGTGTGTCACAGTGATAATGTACGCACAGCACCGCGCTACCGTATTAAACGTACATTCACATCAACTACCACACAGAGTTTTATCAGTAATCTCCCAGAGTTAGATGAAGTGATGCAGAGCATCCCCAGAGGTGAGAGAGTGGTGATTGGTGCAGACTTCAATGGACATGTTGGGGAAGGGAACAGAGGGGATGAAAATGTGATGGGCAGGTTTGGTCTTCAGGACAGGAATGTAGAAGGTCAGATGGTGATGGACTTTGCAAAGAGGATGGAAATGGCAGTAGTAAATACTTTCTTCCAGAAGAGGCAGGAACATGGGGTGACAGTTTATTTTTTGGTATGACAATATATTTTTGTTGTAGTTTTCTCAAAAGGCATCTGATATAATAATACACGCATTGCAACGTGCATAAAAATCGCATGTAATGAGGAACATTTCATACCTCTCTCTCCACATGTTCACACATGCATTGCACACACACACACACACACACACACTTTTACTTCCTGTTTGGTGTGTCTGCATCATTTCCTTAAAGGGCTATTGCTTCCCAACAGGATGAGAATGTTTTAAAATTGTTTTAATGTTGAATGATAGAAATTTCACCAATTGATTGAATTACCTCACACTATAAAGAGTCAACACAACATGATAGACCAGAGTCCATTGTCCTAACTCAGAATTCTTCTTCTTCTTTGTATTTTGGTTGTTCCCTTTCAGGGGTCGCCACAGTGAATCCTCTGCATCCTCTTCTCTCACACCAACTAACTTCATGTCCTCTCTGACTGCATCCATAAATCTCCTCTTTGGTCTTCCTCTAGACCTCCTGCCTGGCAGTTCCAACCTCAGTATCCTTCTACCGATATATTCACCATCTCTCCTCTGAACATGTCCAAACCACCTCAATCAGGACTCTCTGACTTTATCTCCAAAACATCTCACATGGGTTGTCCCTCTGATGAACTCATTCTTGATCCTATCCATCCTTGTCACACCCAAGGAGAACCTCAACATCTTCAGCTCCCCCTGAAAGGGAACAGCCGAAAGACAAAGAAGAAGTTGATATTTAGTTGTTGTAAGAGCCATATCGTAATTGTTATGAATTTGTTGTTGTGTTTATTTTATTTTATTTGTTGTTATTTCATTTATTCTACCTTGTTCTATTCATTAGTAAAGCATTAAGCATTAAGTTTGTTACATAAGCCATAAGCTTTAAATTTCTTAGTTATGCATCCATTTTGACAATCGTAAGTTGGTCTGTGATGTCATTCCACTATGACATGCATTTGTATGACTATCGCATGATAGAAAAGTCAGTTTAGATGCGGAAGGCTACGGAAACACAAGCTTTTGACCGTAAGCTCCCGTAAGTAGATATATACAACAAGAGTGTTGTTATATATGTAAGCTAGGAATGTAAGATACAGCAACTAGGTTGTTGTAACCGTAAGCCCCCGTAAGTAGGTGTATACAACAAGAGTGTTGGTATATACGTAAGCTAAGACTGTAATTTATAAGATAGAGCAAATAGGTTGTTGTAAAAGTCAGAGATTTGCAAGATGCAGCAACTGGTGTCTGTAATCACAGTCGATTTACTGAAGACGACTGTATGAAGTGTTGATTCTTAGATGCTGACAAAATAAACTACAAGAGACAAAGAGATCGGACTTCTGTTGTGTGAGTGAAACTTTAAACCAAAGCTATGACCCCATCTGCAGTTATCATTGAGAAACTTTATAAATATAACACGTGGTGTCCTGTCGAGCTCTGTCGTCTTGTAGTGCTCTCCCCTCTTCGATTTGTGAATCAACTTTGGGGGCCACACCCTGACTTGAGTGATTTTTTTTGGTTGGAGTTTATCCATTGCGTCGGTGGTATAGTGGTGAGCATAGCTGCCTTCCAAGCAGTTGACCTGGGTTCGATTCCTGGCCAACGCAAGAGACTATTGTCTTTTTTATTTTTTTAATTATTAAATCCTGACTGATAGTAGGAAATGTGTTGGATTTTTTGTGCTGCTTTTCCCTGTTGCGTTGGTGGTATAGTGGTGAGCATAGCAGTTGACCCGGGTTCGATTCCCGGCCAACGCAAAGGTGTAGGTTTTTTTTTTTTTTTAAAGCATTTCATAAGTAATCTTGTACCTTTTGGTGGGTGGACAAACAAAACCCCACAAACTGCATGAGCTGCAATCAGTCAGGATGTGGCCCAAAAGTTGATTTTGCCCGCAGGCCGGGACGAATTGCAGCAGGGGTATAGAAGAAGAAGAAGAAGAAGCGACAACACTGCAAAATGCTGACTCATTGCGTAAACTTAATGTAATTGTCATTAAAGACAGTTATTAAATGCTTGTAATTATGCTTCAGTACACCATAGTAACATCTGTCAAAAGTATCTAAAAACACTGAAGCAGCAAACTTTGTGAAAATATTTTTTTTAGCACACTCTGTCAGTGTTTGCGCGCTCGATTTTGTTATTTTAAAAGGAGACACGTGACAAGCGCGCTCACAGTACGGAACGACAACTCGTTCATGCGCGTTTCCATGCGCGTCCACGCCGCAGCGCGCGGCTCATGGTAACGTAGCAACGGCAGACGCCGCAGGAGCTCCAGAGCGCTTTGGGAAAAAAAGAAAAATGATGGTGTTTTATAATAATAATAATAATAATAATAATACACGTGACATGTGAACGATCCCTCAGGGTATCATGTAACGTTTATTTCGAAGTTATTTTGATATCACGGTGTTGTCCATTAAGGTCAGATTAATGTTTAATCGGTTTATTCAAGCATCAAAGCAAATCCACTTTTCTTATTTAGTTTGTTTCGGCATGAAGATCAGTAAAATAATATCTTGTCCTGTAGTTATTTCTTTAAACACATGTATACTTTGTAATGTTAAAAGTTGAAGCTGTTTAGGTTCCACTGTGCCATTACATTTTCACTAACTTGGAATTTTGCATTTTGAATCCTTCTGACACTTGAATAAACGTTGCTCGGGTTTTAAGCATCTGATCGCAGTCAAACACTGGCATTGTTTCCACTCGGTTTAAGTGTAATTCTGCCTTAAACCTGATGCTTCCAAATTATAAGAAAGTTCAAGTTAGTGTCTTCTGTGTGTCTCTATTTGCTCTGTCTTTCCCCAAACCTTGTGCGTTGGTGGTATAGTGGTGAGCATAGCTGCCTTCCAAGCAGTTGACCCGGGTTCGATTCCCGGCCAACGCAAAAGACTAACTTTATTTTTTTTTTTTTTTTTTTACAGTATTATTATTATCAGGGTTTGTTGATATTTTATTATAAAAACATAATAATACAATATTGTTGATATATATTGTAATATATTGTTGATATATTATTATAAAAACATAATAGTACAATATCAGTTCACAAACACATGACTCCGTTATCAATGCAACCATGGGGGGGCGCAATCCAGTGTCTTCTTGTGCCAGTCCCAAGTCTGGATAAATGCAGAGGGTTGTGTCAGGAAGGGCATCCGACGTAAAAACATTTGCCAAATAAAAGATGCGAATCAGAAATATAATTTCCATACCGGATTGTCTCAATTCAAGTGTGTCACAGTGATAATGTACGCACAGCACTGCGCTACCGTATTAAACGTACATTCACATCAACCACCACACAGAGTTTTATCAGTAATCTCCCAGAGTTACCAACTTCAATTAGACCATGAGGCCACTGGGGTACAGCTGCTGTTGCAGGAACTCACATGGGCCCAACTGGATTAAACAACTCAGGCTCACCAGTTGTGAATCTCACAGTTCACAAGATACAAAACTCCTATAAATGAACAGTACAGAATCATTGACCATGTTTGTATTTGGGGATTCAAAAGCACAGGTCTTAGCAGAGGATGGTTTCGATCCATCGACCTCTGGGTTATGGGCCCAGCACGCTTCCGCTGCGCCACTCTGCTTACCACAAACATCCCAGATGGGACTCGAACCCACAATCCCTGGCTTAGGAGGCCAGTGCCTTATCCATTAGGCCACTGGGGCACAGCTGCTGTTGCAGGAGTCTGGATGAATGCAGAGGGTTGTGTCAGGAAGGGAATCCGACGTAAAAACATTTGCCAAATCAATGATGCGAATCAGAGATATAATTTCCATACCGGATCGGTCGCAGCCCGGGTTAACAACGACCGCCACCGGTGCTGCTTACCTACAGGGTGCCGGTGGAAATTGGGCTACTAAAAGGAGAGGAGGAAGGCGTGTTCGAAAGCAGAGAGAGAAAAGGAAAGGCAAGAGTGAAAGTAGGAGTGAAAGTAAATAACTTTGAATGTTGGGAGCATGACAGGGAAGGCAAGAGAGTTGGTTGATATGATGCAGAGAAGGAAGGTGGATATCCTGTGTGTCCAGGAGACCAGGTGGAAAGGTAGCAAAGCTAGAAGCTTAGGATCAGGGTTCAAACTGTTTTACCATGGTGTGGATAGGAAAAGAAATGGAGTAGGAGCTTCCCAACAGGATGAGAATGTTTTAAAATTGTTTTAATGTTGAATGATAGAAATTTCATCAATTGATTGAATTACCTCACACTATAAAGAGTCAACACAACATGATAGACCAGAGTCCATTGTCCTAACTCAGAATTCTTCTTCTTCTTTGTCTTTTGGCTGTTCCCTTTCAGGGGTCGCCACAGTGAATCCTCTGCATCCTCTTCTCTCACACCAACTAACTTCATGTCCTCTCTGACTGCATCCATAAATCTCCTCTTTGGTCTTCCTCTAGACCTCCTGCCTGGCAGTTCCAACCTCAGTATCCTTCTACCGATATATTCACCATCTCTCCTCTGAACATGTCCAAACCACCTCAATCAGGCCTCTCTGACTTTATCTCCAAAACATCTCACATGGGTTGTCCCTCTGATGAACTCATTCTTGATCCTATCCATCCTTGTCACTCCCAAGGAGAACCTCAACATCTTCAGCTCCCCCTGAAAGGGAACAGCCGAAAAACAAAGAAGAAGTTGATATTTAGTTGTTGTAAGAGCCATATCGTACTTGTTATGAATTTGTTGTTGTGTTTATTTTATTTTATTTGTTGTTATTTCATTTATTCTACCTTGTTCTATTCATTAGTAAAGCATTAAGCATTAAGTTTGTTACATAAGCCATAGGCTTTAAATTTCTTAGTTATGCATCCATTTTGACAATCGTAAGTTGGTCTGTGATGTCATTCCACTATGACATGCATTTGTATGACTATCGCATGATAGAAAAGTCAGTTTAGATGCGGAAGGCTACGGAAACACAAGCTTTTGACCGTAAGCTCCCGTAAGTAGATATATACAACAAGAGTGTTGTTATATATGTAAGCTAGGAATGTAAGATACAGCAACTAGGTTGTTGTAACCGTAAGCTCCCGTAAGTAGGTGTATACAACAAGAGTGTTGGTATGTACGTAAGCTAAGACTGTAATTTATAAGATAGAGCAAATAGGTTGTTGTAAAAGTCAGAGATTTGCAAGATGCAGCAACTGGTGTCTGTAATCACAGTCGATTTACTGAAGACGACTGTATGAAGTGTTGATTCTTAGATGCTGACAAAATAAACTACAAGAGACAAAGAGATCGGACTTCTGTTGTGTGAGTGAAACTTTAAACCAAAGCTATGACCCCATCTACAGTTATCATTGAGAAACTTTATAAATATAACACGTGGTGTCCTGTCGAGCTCTGTCGTCTTGTAGTGCTGTCCCCTCTTCGATTTGTGAATCAACTTTGGGGGCCACACCCTGACTTGACTGATTTTTTTGGTTGGAGTTTATCCATTGCGTTGGTGGTATAGTGGTGAGCATAGCTGCCTTCCAAGCAGTTGACCTGGGTTCGATTCCTGGCCAATGCAAGAGACTATTGTCTTTTTTATTTTTATTTTTTAAATTATTAAATCCTGACTGATAGTAGGAAATTTGTTGGATTTTTTTGTGCTGCTTTTCCCTGTTGCGTTGGTGGTATAGTGGTGAGCATAGCTGCTGACCCGGGTTCGATTCCCGGCCAACGCAAAGGTGTATTTTTTTTTTTTTTTTTTAAAGCATTTCATAAGTAATCTTGTACCTTTTGGTGGGTGGACAAACAAAACCCCACAAACTGTATGAGCTGCAATCAGTCAGGATGTGGCCCAAAAGTTGATTTTGCCCGCAGGCCGGGACGAATTGCAGCAGGGGTATAGAAGAAGAAGAAGAAGAAGAAGCGACAACACTGCAAAATGCTGACTCATTGCATAAACTTAATGTAATTGTCATTAAAGACAGTTATTAAATGCTTGTAATTATGCTTCAGTACACCATAGTAACATCTGTCAAAAATATCTAAAAACACTGAAGCAGCAAACTTTGTGAAAATATTTTTTTTAGCACACTCTGTCAGTGTTTGCGCGCTCGATTTTGTTATTTTAAAAGGAGACACGTGACAAGCGCGCTCACAGTACGGAACGACAACTCGTTCACGCGCGTTTCCATGCGCGTCCACGCCGCAGCGCGCGGCTCATGGTAACGTAGCAACGGCAGACGCCGCACGAGCTCCAGAGCGCTTTGGGGAAAAAAGAAAAATTATGGTGTTTTATAATAATAATAATAATAATACACGTGACATGTGAACGATCCCTCAGGGTATCATGTAACGTTTATTTCGAAGTTATTTTGATATCACGGTGTTGTCCATTAAGGTCAGATGAATGTTTAATCGGTTTATTCAAGCATCAAAGCAAATCCACTTTTCTTATTTAGTTTGTTTCGGCATGAAGATCAGTAAAATAATATCTTGTCCTGTAGTTATTTCTTTAAACACATGTAAACTTTGTAATGTTAAAAGTTGGAGCTGTTTAGGTTCCACTGTGCCATTACATTTTCACTAACTTGGAATTTTGCATTTTGAATCCTTCTGACACTTGAATAAACGTTGCTCGGGTTTTAAGCATCTGATCGCAGTCAAACACTGGCATTGTTTCCACTCGGTTTAAGTGTAATTCTGCCTTAAACCTGATGCTTCCAAATTATAAGAAAGTTCAAGTTAGTGTCGTCTGTGTGTCTCTATTTGCTCTGTCTTTCCCCAAACCTTGTGCGTTGGTGGTATAGTGGTGAGCATAGCTGCCTTCCAAGCAGTTGACCTGGGTTCGATTCCCGGCCAACGCAAAAGATTAATTAATTTATTATTATTTTTTTTTACAGTATTATTATTATCAGGGTTTGTTGATATTTTATTATAAAAACATAATAATACAATATTGTTGATATATATTGTAATATATTGTTGATATATTATTATAAAAACATAGTACAATATCAGTTCACAAACACATGACTCCGTTATCAATGCAACCATGTGGGGGCGCAATCCAGTGTCTTCTTGTGCCAGTCCCAAGTCTGGATAAATGCAGAGGGTTGTGTCAGGAAGGGCATCCGACGTAAAAACATTTGCCAAATAAAAGATGCGAATCAGAAATATAATTTCCATACCGGATTGTCTCAATTCAAGTGTGTCACAGTGATAATGTACGCACAGCACTGCGCTACCGTATTAAACGTACATTCACATCAACCACCACACAGAGTTTTATCAGTAATCTCCCAGAGTTACCAACTTCAATTAGACCATGAGGCCACTGGGGTACAGCTGCTGTTGCAGGAACTCACATGGGCCCAACTGGATTAAACAACTCAGGCTCACCAGTTGTGAATCTCACAGTTCACAAGGTACAAAACTCCTATAAATGAACAGTACAGAATCATTTACCGTGTTTGTATTTGGGGATTCAAAAGCACAGGTCTTAGCAGAGGATGGTTTCGATCCATCGACCTCTGGGTTATGGGCCCAGCACGCTTCCGCTGCGCCACTCTGCTTACCACAAACACCCCAGATGGGACTCGAACCCACAATCCCTGGCTTAGGAGGCCAGTGCCTTATCCATTAGGCCACTGGGGCACAGCTGCTGTTGCAGGAGTCTGGATGAATGCAGAGGGTTGTGTCAGGAAGGGAATCCGACGTAAAAACATTTCCCAAATCAATGATGCGAATCAGACATATAATTTCCATACCGGATCGGTTGCAGCCCGGGTTAACAACGACTGCCACCGGTGCTGCTTACCTACACGGTGAAAAGTCAGTTTAGATGAAACACAAGCTTTTGACCGTAAGCTCCCGTAAGTAGATATATACAACAAGAGTGTTGTTATATATGTAAGCTAGGAATGTAAGGTACAGCAACTAGGTTGTTGTAACCGTAAGCTCCCGTAAGTAGAGATATACAACAAGAGTGTTGGTATATACGTAAGCTAAGAATGTAATTTACAAGATACAGCAAATAGGTTGTTGTAAAAGTCAGAGATTTGCAAGATGCAGCAACTGGTGTCTGTAACCACAGTGGATTTACTCAAGACGACTGTATGAAGTGTTGATTCTTTGATGCTGACAAAATAAACTACAAGAGACAAAGAGATCGGACTTCTGTCGTGTGAGTGAAACTTTAAACCAAAGCTATGACCCCATCTACAGTTATCATTGAGAAACTTTATAAATATAACACGTGGTGTCCTGTCGAGCTCTGTCGTCTTGTAGTGCTGTCCCCTCTTCGATTTGTGAATCAACTTTGGGGGCCACACCCTGACTTGACAGATTTTTTTGGTTGGAGTTTATCCATTATGTTGGTGGTATAGTGGTGCGCATAGCTGCCTTCCAAGCAGTTGACCTGGGTTCGATTCCCGGCCAACGCAGCTTATTCTCGTTTCCCCAGTTTTTTGTTATTTAATTATTAGCTTCTTCACTTTAACTTTTCCAGTTTCCAGCATGGTGGAACAATAGTGATCAGTGATTGATCTTCAAACACAATAGTGATCAGTGATTGATCTTCAAACACAATCGTGATCAGTGATTGATCTTCAAACAAAATGGTGAGCAGTGATTGATCTTTAGGAACAACGATGAGCACTGATTGATCTGTAGGTGCAAGGGTAAGCAGTGATTGAGTAAGAAAACTGAAGTACTTTACAGGAGGGGCGAGAGACACCTACATTTTTGGAGGAGGCTGAAGTCTTTCAACATCTGCCAAACAATTTTGAGAGCTTGTTTTGGCCAGTGCTCTACTGTATGCTGGCAGACACCAGCCTACTCAACAAACTGATTCGCAAGGCCAGTGATGTTGTCTGGGATAAGCTGGACTTTTCAGCGACGGTGTCTGAAAGAATGATGCCCTCCATTCCATTCTGGAAAACCGCTCGCACCCACTCCATAACATGCTGGTCTGTATAAGGGGTACCTGCAGTGACATACTTGTAAAACCACAATGCACCTCAGAGTGCCAAATGTTATTTTTTGCCTGTGGCCATCAAAGTATATAACGTCCCCATCTGTTAGACACATGGAGTATCAAACAGGATTCAGTATATAGATTTTTTATTTATTTATGTGTTTTGTGTGTGCTACTATACGAGGTCAGAAAGCCAGGCAAAGTAAGAATTTTCATTGTACTGTTTAAACTGGTGTTTCTACTGTGTACGACAATAAATTTCAATTAAATTCGATAGATTTTCATGCCACATCTGTATAATGTCCAAATTTTCATCAATTTATGTGCAAGTAGTTTTCAATGCAATAATTCTAGGAGGCTTTAATATTAATTTTTTTATTTTACTTTAGATCATACTGTGAGCAATTGCAAATTAACAGTTTACCTGAGCGGATCAATGAAGTGATTGCTGAAATTACTGACATTAGATTGATTCGATCCCTGCATGACTGTGCCCGAGACCACCTCTTCAATCGAATTCAGGCACGGTTCCCAAGGGCCGTTCACACTGATCAAAATGAAACCGGCTTTGAAATCAAGTGTTCTTGGAAGCAATCCCGAGGCCCTAATGTGAAAATGCCCTTACCTTCTGTCCAATCAGAATCAAGAAATATCCACACACACACAAACTTTGTGTAACTCAGCACTGGTTTAATACAGACAGTTTGTACAGGAAGAATATATGTACACTCATACAGAGCTTTGTACAAAACACACCGAGCTTAATAAATATTTAAGACAAATACTACAGGACATTATGATATGACCAATCTCTCTCTCTCTCACACACAATTCTGAGCAGTCAGGTTTAATAAGAGTTGTGTTAATCAGGCTGGTTAAATAGGGCGACTATATGCATTATACGAATGCTGCCGCACTGATCGTAAACGGAAATGTACTTTCTCTGACACCCATATTATAATACTGATGTGTTGTTGAAAGTCAGACTGTAAACTCCAGCTAGTGTGTGTTACTGAACTCTATCGTTAGCCCTTACGCTCTGATGCTAACACAAACCCAATCAATGATAGGTTTTTTTTTTGGCTGAGTAGTGTTGTTCTCTCTCTCTCTCTCATTCACCCACACACACACACACACAGGTAGATTGTGGTTGTATCTGTTGGACCAGAATATTTCTCACTTGATCATTACTTGACTGATTGTCATGACGCACTGTGGTTAAAGTTGGACAATGTGATAAAATTTTAAAGTAAAGCTATCAAATTCAAACAGCATGGATTCCTGAAAAATATTTCCTGATTTATTTATTTATTTTGCAAATGGCTAATTATACCAGCACAGTTTCTTATTTCACTTTCATAGCCCTTTGGTTACTGATGGCTCATATTTACCACTCCATTCGTACTAGCACGTACACATGCACGCTTACACAGGCAGTCAAGGCGTCTCCTCCATATTTATGTCACAAATGTGAAATGAAGGCACTGTGCTGGGCTGTGATTTGAGTGACATCACTGCACTGGTCCCTCTGAGCTGATTGGCTATGCTGAGACTGGTCCCACCCCCTCTGAGTGTCTGATTGGCTCAGAGGGCCTACGCCTCACTGGCCGTGCTGGTTCGGTTCAGATCTCTGATTCCCTGCAGGATCCGCTTCATGTGACCGACCTTCGTTACACCCAGGTCCTGAGATAGATAAAAGGGACACAGTAAAAATATTGAACACCACATACTGTGGACTACATACAATGACGTGACACACACACACACACACACACACACACACACACACACACACACACACACACACACACACACGTAGAGCTGATTACCTTTAAGTCTCTCCTCTCTAGGTGCTGCAGTTCAGGTCCACGCACATCATGCCTGATAAAGATCTCCTTATACTCTGAGAGAGACAGCTGCTCCAACCAACAGGCCACTTCGTCCACTCCCCACATATTCACTGCGCGCACACACACACGCACACACACACACACAATATATATATAACAAACATCATGCAATCACAGGTCACAAGTTTGCCAAAGTACCACATGTGTATGATACACACTGCCTTTTGTATTCTGGAGAGTGTATTCCTGAGGTACCTAAGGTAACCAAGGGACGAATCTACGGGAATTCTTTAGCTACTTATCTGATAATTCTGAGGTACCTACCTAATCTGAGATAAAACATAAGGGGAACTAAATATTGGATAATTCTGAGGTAACTAAGGTAATTCCGATTAATTCTGTGGGAACTGGGATGTTAACTATGAAAAAGCTAATGTACAACCCCTGGCAAAATTATGGAATCACTCCACTCAGAAGATGTTCATTCAAATGTTTAATTGTGTAGAAAAAAAAACAAGCACATACATGCCACAAAACTATTTTCACTCAACAATCCAAACTTCTGGCTGTATAAAACACTTAAAAAAACAAAAAAAAAAAACAAAGAAAGATAACTATAGTCAATGACAACTGTTTTGACAACTCAAACAGAGGAAAAAAATATGGAATCACCAAATAAAAACACTACTTGTACTTTGTTGCACCACCTCTGGCTTTTATAACAGCTTGAATTCTCTGAGGCCTGGATTTAACTAATGTCCAACAGTATACTTCATCAGTCTGTCTCCAGCTTTGTCTTATTGCAGTTGCCAGATCAGCTTTGCAGGTTGGAGCCTTGTCCTGGACCATTTTCTTTAATTTCCACCACAGATTTTCAATTGGATTAAGGTCCGGACTATTTGCAGGCCATGCCATTGACATTATATATCTTTCCTGTAGGAATGTTTTCACAGATTTTGCCCTATGGCACGATGCATTATCCTGAAAAATGATGCTACCATCACCAAACATCCTTTCAATTCATGGAATAAGAAAAGTGTCCAAAATCTCAACATACACTTGTGCATTTATAGAAGATGTAATGACTGTCATGTCTCCCGTACCTTTACCTGACATACAACCCCATATCAATAATGATTGTGGAAATTTGCATGTTTTCTTCAGGCAGTTGTCTTTATAAATTTCATTGGAACGGCACCAAACAAAAGTTCCAGCATCATCACCCTGCGCAATGCAGATTCGTGATTCATCACTGAATCTAACTCTCATCCAGTCATCCGCAGTCCAAGATTGTCTTCCTTTAGCCCACTGAAACCTTGTTTTTTTCTGTTTAGATGTTAATGATGGTTTTCTTTTGGCTTTTCTGTATGTAAATCCCATCTTTTAGGCGATTTCTTACTGTCACAGACATTGACTCCACTTTCTGCCCATTTGTTCCTTATTTGGTTTTGTTGTGCATTTTCTGTCTTCAAGTCATATTGCTTTAAGTTTTCTGTCTTGGCGCTTTGATGTCTTTCTTGGTCTACCAGTACGCTTCCCTTTTACAACCTTTCCATTTGATTTGTACTTGGTCCAGATTTTAGACACAGTTGACTGGGAACAACCAACATCAATTCCATGAAGATTTACCTTCTTCAAGAAGTTTGATAATTCTCTCCTTTGTTTCAACTGACATCTCTCGTGTTGGAGCTATGAGTTATGTCAATCATCTTGGTTCAACACATCCCTAATGTGTGCAAGCACTCTTTTTAAACTGTAGACTAATTAGCAGTTGTAATCAGATACAGGTATTTGTTTTAGAAATGCAAAGTGCATGGTGATTCCATATTTTGTTCCTCAGATTTGTGTGATTCCATATTTTTTTCCTCTGTTTGAGTTGTCAAAACAGTTGTCATTGACTATAGTTATCTTTCTTTGTTTCTTTTTAAGTGTTTTATACAGCCAGAAGTTTGGATTGTTGAGTGAAAATAGTTTTGTGGCATGAATGTGCTTGGTTTTTTCTTCTACACAATTAAACATTTGAATGAACATCTTCTGAGAGGGGTGATTCCATAATTTTTGCCAGGGGTTGTAGTTTCCTGGTAATAATTATGTAACTTTGTTAACTCTAAGGTATATCCAAGGCAATTCTGAAGTAAGTAAGGTAATTGGTAATGTGGCAATTGGTAATTCTGAGGCAGAACATTCTGTGGTAATTTTTTAGATAATTGCGCTAATTATTAGATAAGTCCCCAGTAACTATAAGGTAAATCAGATAGTTTTATTGTAACTAAGGAAAGTCTGAGGTGCCTCATTGGTAATTTTGAGCTACGTACCTAAATCTGAGGTAATAAATGAGGGAACTAATTATGGGATAATTCTATGGGTAATTCTGAGGTAACTATTGTAATTTCTGATGTACCTTTGAGGAAAATGGGAGGTAACTAATGTAATTCTGAGGTAACTAAGACAATACCGAGGTATATTTGAAGGGTAGTACATACCAGGCAGGTTACGAGTAGTACACATCATCTGATAATGTTGAAGAAGCTGATGTACATTCCTGGTAATACTTACAAAACTAATGCGGGGTATATTAGACAATTCTGCGGTAAGTATGCTAAATCTGAGGTAAACCTGTAGTAATTATATGGTAATTCTATTCTGAGGTAAAACTAAGATCAATTTGTGGTAATTTTCGTTAAGTGCACTACTTAGCAGGTAAATCTGGAGTAATTATGAGGTAAATCACATAGTTTTATGGTAACTGTGAAGTAAATATAGTATTTCTGAGATAGTTCTGAGGAAACTTGGAGGTAACTAAGGCAATTCTGATGTAACTTTGGCAATAATTAGGTATGTGTAGAGGGTAATACATACCAGGCAGGTTGAGAGTAGTACACATCTCCCTGTTCTTGTTGTTCTTGTCCCTCTTAAATTTGGGAACAAGGCGGAACTTAGCACTTCGACTACGCTTGGAGAAATCCAAAGAATGCCCCTATACACACACACACACACACACACACACTTTACTATTTGCTGTATTTGATGCTACAGTAAGTGTTGTGTTCACTGTAGCTATCAACGTGAGCCTTTGTGAATAGTGACGATTAGTAGCAAGTGTAGTTAGCGATCTGCTTTGAATAAAGAAAGTTAATTACCATATAATTAAGGTAGGGTAGGATAATGATTTAGTAACTTTCATTAGTATGATAGTGAAAGTTAGTTTCTACAACTTGTGTTGTTAATGCTGTTCAGCTATTAGCATGTACAACCTGTTTTATATAGTTTATATTATATACTAGATCTCATGTAATTGTAATAAAATTTGAGAAAAATTAAATAATGAATCAGTATATTTAGTAAATCGTGATACTTGCAATAATGTAATGCAAAACAAATCGGCAACTAAATATTGCCATATTGTTTCAGTCCTGTGCTTCGTCAAGCCTAGTTGTCAGTACCGTACGTACGTGCCCTTTAAAGTGCCCCTATTATGCCATTTTTAAGGTTGCTAATATTGCTTTATGAGTCTCTTGAAACAGGTTTACATGTATGCAAGGTCAAAAAACACTTTAGTTTTCTCCAAAAATAGATTAAATTTTACCCCATTTCTAAATGATTCGTAAACGACTCGTGTGAAGCGGTTCCAAGATTCAGTCTGTCTAAACCCCTCCTTTCCGTGAGCCCTCACTGCTGTGATTGGTCAGATGGTGCGGTCCTTTATGATTGGTCTACCGCTACAGCGTGTGTCGGAAAACGAAACGCCCGTTACCATAACTGAACGACGGCTTTGGAGACCCGTCAATACATAGGAAAGATGGCCTCGGTTTTACCATATCAATTTTGAGTCTGACGATGAAACAGTTGAAGTGGCACATCGACAAGAAACTGTTTCACAAGCACGACTGGAGCAGGACGTTTCTCAGTGGTAAGTATCATATGTTAACAAGAGTGTGGTAATGTTAATTGTAAGATGGCTGGCAAGTTGTTCGCGACGTAGAACGTTGGCGGACATTATGCAAATATGTTACGTAGTGACGTGGATCCGTAACAGAGAAAGATTCAAATTTCTAACGACTCGACTCGTTTAGGCGAGTGTGAGCCGATTCTTTATTTTAATAGACGAAAACTTCGTTTGTCGTGCACTGTCCGTGTCACAACTTTGCAGATAGTTTATGTTTACATACAGCTACATGACACACTGCATGAAAGATCATATTTGAAAGCGCATAATAGGGGCACTTTAAGTTAAGGGGATCAGAGTTTACACATTTTTCAGTAGTTCTTAGCAAGTGTACCTCATCATCGGTCGGCTCAATGACCGCACTGATCCAGCTGATTTCCAGGAGTCTGCGCTGCTGCTGAGCGACGGCTGCTAAAGCAGCAACTAGTTGGTCCTTCTGAGGCGGGTCCAACTGCTGCAGGGCACAGAGACATCTCACACACGCGTACACACTAACAGGTTCACATGCTAACGTTAAGCTAACTTCTTACCAAGCACATTTTTCCTGTGAGCAAGAGCTCCGTCTCACTGTGCAGGGCTTTCACGTTACTGACCATCTGTAGCACCACACTGCAGGTCAGGCCCTGAATACACACACACACTTATCACTGACTGTCATCGGAGTACATATGTTTCATTTTGTGAAACATGTCACATACTTACCGTGTTGTTCTTGGAGTTGGCATACACAGTGTCCATGGCTTTAGAGCTGGCGTTGACTGCGTGCGCCAATTCCTGCTCCATGCTGGGGTGAGACTGAGCAATTTCCCTGATGCTGAAACACACACACATACGTTTTTAAACCATGGGCCGCGCACGGTGTGATGTGTTACTGGGTGTAACAATTAAATGACAGGTTTTCCCTGTGTTTAGTGATGAAACATGTCAGACTAGAACACTACTCATTTGCATTTTCAAACAAACCTCTGTTTATATTCTGTACGTGTGTGTAAAGAGTGTGTCATGTGTGTACCTGTGTATTAGCGCTCCTGCGGCCTGCCCAAACACACTGATCTGAGTTGTTTCCTCCTCTGTGATGATCTCGGGCTGCACTGCATGCTGGGATACTGGCCGCGTAAAGTCACACTTTTGCTTGTCCTCCCATGATTTCAGTGTATTCTCAAATGCCTACACGCACAAAAAAACAATCAGTTTTTTAAGTAAGATCGATCATGGCTTACTGGGAAACACCTACGTAATGTGTGTGTGTGTGTGTGTGTGTGTGTGTGTGTGTGTGTCCAAGTCACCCTGTCTCGGGTCAGTGTCTGTGTGCGGTTCTTGTGTAGGATCCTAATGAATCCTGGAGGCTGGATCCACGCTTCTCCGTCCACCTGCACAGGAACACCTTCATCACCGAGGATGGTGATCTTCACTGTACGACACTGCACACACACACAAAGAATAAGTCTAACTTCCATTGCAACATGAAGGTCACAGGGATGGAGAACTTAGTACTATAGCATGAGTCTAAGCACACATTATTCTATCTTGAATAGTTATACATGTACAGCACTGTGCAAAGATCCTAGGCACCATATTATATGCTGTACCAATTATGTTTATCATGGCTGCATAATTATGTACAAAATCATTCAGTATTTCCATATATAACTTAAAAATTACTAAATAAATAACATTATCGGAGAATATATGCATGGCTGTAAAAGAAATATAGTACAAGACAGACCAGTTTTCAGATGAAAACAAAAAACTTGGGTTCTCATGGGATTTGCATAAAAACAGAAAGGAGCGAGTGTGACAAAGTTACCAGAACTCATATTCTCCAGCAAGCTCAGTAAAACCTAACAACTGTTTTCTCATAAAACTGCAGGAATGTGTCTAAAACTCCCGATTTTAAGCAATGAGTTTTCACTTCAAATATTTACTGTTTATTTAATTTCTTTTTATTGCTCTTAATAAAAGTTTCCTTTATGCAGAAAAGTTTTCAAAAGCATCTTTTGCTTATGCCATATTTTTATATGTGCCCAAGGCTTTTACACAGTACTATAAGTAAAACAGCTGTTAGGTTTTACTGAGCTTGCTGGAGAATATGAGTTCTTCTGGTAACTTCTTCTGTCACACTCGCTCCTTTTTATTTTTATGCAAATCCCAGAAGCGTACGTTAGGTTTTTTTGTTTCCATCTGAAAACTGGTCATGTCTTTCTGTCTCAATTTTTTTTCTTTACAGCCATACATATATTCTCCTGTAATGTTATTTATTTATTCATTTTATATATGGAAATACTGAATGATTTTGTATATAATTATGCAGACATGATAAATATATACAACAAAATTGGTACAGCATATAATACGGTGCCTAAGACTACTGTACATATATATATATATATACTTTCTGTGTGTGTGTGTGTGTGTGTGTGTGTGTGTCTCATGTACCTGCGCTATTCGATGGTGTTGTAGGTTGATAACGCGAGACACAGCCATCTGCATGCTGCCAAACACAGCTACCACCTCCAGGATCTTGTCATCAAATGACGGAGCTGTGAACGTCTGTAACACACACACACACACACACACACACACACACACTTCATATATACATGATTCTTAATTTATACCAGGTTTTACTGGGATAAATCTGGCAAAAACCTGGAGGGAGGGAGACAGACAGTGTACGTGTGTGTGTGTGTGTGTGTGTGTGTGTGTGTGTGTGTGTGTGTGGTCATGTACAGGTTATCACCTCATCCTCTTTGGTTCCCCCCCAGAAGTTTGTTCCTCCAGCGTAACTGGGAATGTTCAGTACAGCAATGCCCTGAAGACTGGGCAGAGGTATTGGCCGTCCATCACACTACACACACACACACACACACACACACACACACACACACACACACACACACACACACTTTAATAAAGTCTAAACAGAGTAAAAGGTTATTCATTGCCATGCACAGACACTAACACACAAGGAATACAGTCGACCCCAGCAAAGTCGCGGTTCAGTCGTTTGCTGATGTTTCCTTAGAAACTAACTAATAATTGTTTGCGGAAACCCACGCAATTTCACGAAATCTGTAAATATCCTCAGCAAGACATTTTTCAATATATATATAATTTTTCATGCGTTTCTCAACACTAAACTGTTAAGAACAATTTAATTTACTAATTTTGCAACAAAAATATTACCGTAAATTCAGCTAAATTTCCATATAAAATATAACACTATATAAATTTTTTTAGTGCTGTAGAGAAAACACTAAGCAACCGTAGAGGAAACAGTGTGGCTTGTTTTTACCGTATTAACTCTACAGTACTGATTCCAAAAAATGCGACAGCGCATACCAAAGAAAACACGCTTGTATGAATTACAGTACATATAGAGGGCTAACATCGGTATTTTACATTGTAGCACTGCGGGAGATTATTAAAGTATTAAAGTACAGTAAATAGTACATTAAAGTCTTTTGCGAGCAGATGTAGGGTTTAAACTATTAAAAAAAGCCATTATAAGCATTTTTTTGACCACATCCAACTTAACTCCTGCCAATTTCGGGAGTCGACTGTAGGTCTTCCAGTTCACATTGTACATGCGCATACACACACACCTCCAATAACACTCTCTGCTCCAGGTTTCTGTACGTCCTATGAAGAAGCTCTTTGGTCCCCAGAACCCCGTACCACATCATGTTCTTCGTACGGCTCCTGAACACACACAAACCTACATGCTATTACATTAAAATTAACATTGTATAATACAGTTATGTTTCCAAGTTCAACAACTTCAGTAGCCTGTGTAACAAATTTAGTTAAACCTGACTATAACCAAAAGCTGGAATATTTCCTTGTTCCTGCCTTGCCACTTATTTAACACACACACTCTATCGGGGGGGATCAACATTCTCTCAATTATTTTCACTTTTGCCTCAATCGTCATTGCTTGGCGTTTCTTATCTTCAATACTACCAGCTTCATCACCGCTGCTTTCACGCACGCCTCCGGACATCCTGGGACGCACATGTGACAATGTATTCACCGGGCATGTGATCTAACTTCCGTAATTGAACAGCTTACAGTGAAATTTTATTGTGAACTGCAGATGAAAAATAGCCATTTGGCTAATAAATAAATAAATAACAACGTGCGAACGCATGTTCGTATCTTTGAAAGGTTCGTAAGTTGAATGTTAGTTCGTAGGAGACTTGCTATATTTAAAAATGTCCGGCTGCCGTTTAAGGAAGGACCAGGGGATAGACCAGATGTCCTACTGGTGTGTAATTAAGCAGAATAAGTGTGCACGTGTGTGTGTGCATGCGTGAACGCATACCTGCATTTCTCTGGATGTTCGTCCCGCTTGTTATTGAAGTCCAGTGAGATTTTGGCATCCAGTCCGATTCCGAAGTAATTGTTCATCACACACTTTTCTGTGTAACACTCCCTGTGTGCACAAACATATAGATGGTGTTTATATAAAATTTCTATAAAAGGTGATGATGATGATGATGGTGGTGGTGGTGGTGATGATGAAGGCCACTCACAGGTTTTCCAGGTCACAGCTGTAGGGGTCAGCGTTTACTAGCAGCCTGCTGATAACCGAACTGCTGGGGAGAGTGCCGGACATGCCTGCCACACACACACACACACACACACACACACGGGTTATTTCATTGCACTACTCAGTGCTCTGACAATACAGCAGTCTGGATTTCCCTCTGCTCTTACCAGGGAACAGAATCTTGACGCTCAGCATATTCTCACGACTTCCTGTCTGGGCAGGAAGTGATGCTGAGCTGCCTGCTGATAAGCTACCTTTAGCGATGAGCTTCTCGCATGGAGCCTTACACACTGACGCAGAGACGGAGAACGAGGTTATAAAGTGTGAGACGTGCAGTAGGAGTTAGAAACCATGCTCTGGTGCTGTGGAATTATGGGTAATAACAAATAAAAAAAATGACACTAGGGATAGTGTGAGGTGTAATACCTCTTCTGTGATGTTGTGATCTGTTGCTGTAGGATCTTAGAGACTCCTGGTCTTCCTGAACATCCTCATCTTCCTCCTCTACGTCCTCAGGGGACACCGTGCCGAAGACATCGTTCGTCTGAGCGTTCTGTTCGTCCAGCGCTGGGAGGAAAAAGGCGGAGACAGAGTAAGTATGTGTACCTATTTAAGTAGAATAAGCAACAGTGTGTGTGTGTGTGCGTGTGTATACCTTTCTCCGTGTGCTCTATAATCTGTCTAATGGCTTTCTTCAAGCTGTTGGCTCTCAGCATCAGCTGCTCCCTAGGTTTAAAGATTGCAGCAGGTGGGCGGGGTGAACAAGGAGGCGGGACTGAGAGTTTGAGAATGGGCGTGGTCTGGGAAAAATGCGAATCGCCTTCTTCCTGCTCCTCCGCGATGGTGGGCGTGGGTGTCGGTGTCGGCTTGACGACGGAAGCCTGAGCTTCCTCGTTCAACGTCTTCAACAGCGAGTCCAGCTTCTCTTTTAAGATGCCGCACTGCGGCCAATCGGAACAGAGATCGTGACAGTATTAGCCAATCAGAATCATTCTGTGCTGCGGTACATCAGAAACAATTTCCAAGCGTTATCAGGTAAATTGATTCGAGACTGAAATTAAGCTAATTGTACTTAAAACTAGATTAATTAATAAATGTAATAAATATCTTAATCAGCCAATCAGAGCTCACCTTTTTGGCCATGGTCTCCGATTCCTCAGAATTCTCTGTGTTCTTCTCATACGCCCGACCCACTTTCGCCACAAAGTCCTTTACCGTTTCACACAAAACCCTACACACACACACACACACACACATCGATTAATATACACACACATTTCACACACGTGCAAACACACACACACACACACACACACACACACTTCTTCGAGTGACCTACTTGGCAGAGTTGATCACTACAGAGTGTTGATCTGAAGTCAGGATCTTGGACAGATGAGCTGCAACCGAATCCTCATAGGTCAGAATGTGCTGCACCTGCAGGGGAAACAGCCAATCAGAGAAGAACGGCAAGGGGTGGAGCTACAGGGCTTACGCGAGTCAATGTAGAAACTGGAGGAGCCAATCAGAGAGGAGCTCATTAGCATGTCGTCACCTCTGAATCATCGCTGCAGTCCTCCGTTACCGTGGAGCTCGAGTGTTGCCGTGGAAACTTGGTCTCATACACCATGATGCTCCATCTATGACCAGAAGAAAAAAAAACATTTCATGAACATGCATTAAGTACGCACACCCACATGAACACGCGCACGCACACATACACACTCAAACTCACACATACGCAGACCTGTCGAGCATTTTGGTGCTGGCTCTTTCAAGCTTTTCGAGGATCTGTGGAAGCTGTGTGTCGTCATCACATGCCGAGCCCCAGCCCAGAACTCTGGCCAGGTCATTTCCAGTTCCCAGTGGCAAAACACCCAGCTGACACTACACACACATACACACACACACACACACACACACATCAACAAAATAAAATGAAAAAATACATGAAATTTAATTTACACCACTAATGCTGTGTGATGCTGCATTAATACCCAGGAGCCAGCAGAGGGCAGCACAGAGTCATTCACGTTGATGAAAGCCTCATTCATAAGATATATATATATATATATATATATATATATATATACATATATATAATAAAATTGTAAAGTTGCCATGTCTGTACATTGACATCATAAAAAAAATATAATAATAACTACCTGTAAAAAAAATAAAAAATTTCAGATGGTGCTGTAGATTTTTTTTAAATACACGCTTATGAGTGTGCAATTGAAATCTACTTAATAAACACGACCTCGCTCCTTTACTCCACGTTCTCTTTAGGAAGGAATAAATACAACATTCAAACAAACGCTTTACTTTTTTTTAATTTGACTCGGCTTGTAAAAATCAGATCTAAAGGATTTGCTTTGTGATTTGGATGATGTCACGGTTTGGAAAGTTTTTGTCGCTCTTATTTGACTCTGTTTTAAATGCACATTTTCAGGGAATTGACTTTGTGACTCAGATTTTCGTTGTACTATAATGTACTTATGTATTATTTGACTTGGTTTACAAATATGGATTTAGAGAACCTATTTCATTGTGCGATTTTTTTATTTTATTTTTTTTTTATTTTGACATAAGTCATGGACACAGCTAGTAATACAATAATATCTTGTATTATTTAATTTTACCTCTAAGTAAAAGCGAAGTCTGTGTGTGTATGTGTGTGTACCTGTTTGTGCAGCATTAGTGTGTCTATCTCAGACAGAACCCAACCCACGCTCCCATCGCCTCCACACACCAGGATTCGGAACGTATCAAACTTCTGAAACAGTCGTAGACTACACACACACACACCATCTTTTAAAATTCCCACACTAAGCATATAACATTACATGAGTTATCCACATTGTGTGTGTGTGTGTGTGTGTTACCCCAGGTGAGGTCCTCCGTTCATCAGGTCGAACACCTGAGCCGGGTTGAGAAGCTGTTTGAACCTGCGCAGGAATTTCACACCCTGATTGTCTCCACTCTTACTGTTCACGAATACCAGCAGGGGGCTGGAGCACGAGGGGGGGCATGACGCTTTCCAAAACCCTGTAGACACACACACACACACACACACATTAAACTCATACAGTACAGACTACACAATTGTGTCAAATTCTGTGTTACAGATGAAATTAGCTCACCGTCCGAGTCGATGCTGTTGAGAGCGGTAGGAGGGATCACGGACACTTTACACTGACCGAGCGGACATTTCATAGAGAGCTGATCCTTACACACTGCATGCACCTAAAACACGCCAACACACACACACGAACAGTTGTTTAAAATATTTTATGAATCTAAAATCCCTTAAAAACTCTACTGTGTAATCTCCCATGAGGTTACAAGGCTCATTTCTATAATCTCACAGAAATTACCTAATCTAAATTCAAATCCAAAAACTATAATCTATCATTTTTTTCTCTAAAACCTCCAACAATGATAATCTGTAAAACGCTTCGTAAAGTTCTCTTTAATCCTGTGATATTACACTAATCTCCCAAATTTGCACATCATAATCCCTAGGCAAAGGCTTCATAATCCCCAAAAAATACCCATGTATAATTTCACCTAATCCCTAAGATTCTGTTCAATAATTACATAAAATCTCACTCTGGTCCTACTTTCTCTCAAATTGCTTCTGTATAATCCGCAAAATGTATCTGGAAACTCTAAGTACCAATGTTTTTCTAAAAATTACACTCTGGCAAACATACACTATAATCCACAAACCTAATTTCCAATCTGTAATCCCTTCTGTCCGTCTGTAAATTGACCTTTAGTCATCCAGAATTCTCCTTCATTATGTCCTGCTCTCAAAACTTCCTGACTTTCTGCCAAAATATATTTTCAATAATTACTTTTTATTCTGTAATCTTCCAAATGTCCACTATATAATCCAAAAATGTCCTTTGTAATCTCAATCTTCCTCTCTATAGTCCACACATTTATATTCTATAATTATATAAAAAACCCTTATGTAACATTAGAAATTTGCTTGCTTTAATCCTAAAGAATGACTTTATGTCAAAGTTATAAAAGATCCACTCTATCCACTCTAAAGATCCTGAAAATTCTGTGAATAATATAATTTCACTCTATAATCTACAAATCTCTTTTGAATATTTTCCAAAATTTTCACTGTCAAATTCCAAATTCTGCTCTCCTAATCCCTAAAGTACATCTTTTTAATCTCTTAAAGACCAGTGCTGTAATCCCAAAGTGATGCTCTATAATTTGTCAAATTTCCACTCTGTATTTCAAAAAGCTCAGCTCAATAATTAAAAATTACAATATATTCCACCCTATAATATTTTGAAATCATTCTCATAATCCCTGAAGCTCAGTTTTAAAGATAAGGAGATTTTATTGTCATTGTAGTGATACAACGAAATTTGTTAGGTAATGGAAATTTGTTTTATAATTACCCAAAGACCCACTCATTAATATATAACAATTCTATAACCCCTAAATTACAGCTTTATAATGCCCAAAATATCCTCTGTAATTTCTTGAAAATACCACTCAAAAATGATCATACTCTATAGCATTCACTTCTGTTCAACACTGCACTGTATACTAATCCACATTTGCTCTCTATAATCCCTGAACTTCACTTTTCTAAAAGAGCCCAAAGACCCACACTTGTAATCTTAAAAAGCTACCAAAGACCCATTCACTCGTCTCCAAATTACCTAAAATCTCACTCTGTAATATTATTAATTTGCTCTCTATAATCCCTGAAATATATCTTTATAATCTCCTGTCAATTATGTACCATATTCAACACAGTTCTATTCTACATTTCTTAAATAATAAAAATGAAATCTTGTATATCCAAACTTCTGCAAAATCTCTATAAATCATAAGTCCCTATAACCACAGAAATTAGCTAATAATTAACTATAACTATAATCCATTATTATTTCTCTACAACCTTCAACATTGATAATCTGCAAAAATACTTATAATATAAAATAGAAAAAAATAAAACATAATAAACCTCAAATTATACCTACTGAATTGATCAATTAATTACCTACTGTATATATGTTAAACATTTAGGTAATTAATTGAACAATTCAGGGTATACTTAAGGTATATTCATTTTTATTTATAAGTATTTTTACAGATTATCAATGACAAGTTATATATAAAACCTTGTTCATCCCCTAAAATCCTTTAAAATCTTCCAGATTAAGACTTTATAATCCTTGAAATTCCAATCTACTATATTTCCAAAATACTTCCACTGTATAATCAACAAAATTCTGATAAAAAATTATCAAAAATTTCACTCTGTATATTTGAAATTTCCTTCCTACAGTCCCCCAAAGTACAGCTTTATAACATCTCAAAGATCCAATAATGATAATCCCCTGAAAATTCCTCTCTATAGTCTGCAAACATTCTACTCAATAAACCCTAAAGTTCTGTTTAATAATTGCCTAAAATTTAACTTAGAAATATTCACCCCTATAATACTGAAAATTAAGTTTTATAATCCTCCAAATTACCATCACATAATCTAAAAATCCTGCTTGGTAATCTGTCAAAATTATGCTCTATAATCCCTAAAATTAATATGTCCTGTTATAATCTCACAAATTTCATCACATTAATGATTAGACACTGTAGTCCTTATAATCTTGTACAGTAGAATCTCGGATTACGAGCATAATTTGTTCCGGAAGCGGGCTCGTAATCCAAAACACCCGTACACCAAAGCAAGTTTTCCTATAATAAATAATGGAAACTTAAATTATTCGTTCTACAGACCAAAATAATAAATGCATAAAAATAATTAATACAAAATATAAAGTCAAAATAAAACTAATTAACCTGCACTTTACCTTTAAAAAAAAGTGAAAATAAATCCAGACAGATGTTCCCGGTTATACGTCTATGTGTGTGTGTCTGAAGCCAAGAGGGGGTGGGGGAGTGTAAAGGCGTGTGTGAAGGGGCACATTTTTCAAGTAAAAATATATTTAAAATCTTTGCTCGTCTTGCGGAACCTTTACTCAATGTTCCACTGTACTTCATTACATTCTTAACTTGGGCTCTATAGTCACCGAAAGCTCTACTCAAACGTTGTCTACTAAGAAGCTTATAATTATACTACTTGATAACCTCAGGAGATCCTTATATATATACACACACACACACACACACATATACGCTCTTTAATCCCTAAACCGCTCTGTGACGTCGCATACTTATTTGCCGTTCTAAACAAAACCCAGACTCGCCCTCTTACCATGGCTTTACACCAAAGGCAGCGCCAGTCCTGCAATCGGAGAACACTGCCACAGGTTTTATCACACACACTGCACTTTGCGCTGACGGGTAAGTTTCCTTCCAACCACTGATGGGGCATCGAGATCTGACAGACAGACAGACAGACAGACAAGAGTGTCATTACTTCTGATTAGAGCCAGCTCTCACCAGGCTGTGCATTCACACTCGCACTCACCCCGTCCTCATCCTCGATGATGTCCTTTCCGATGGACGCGAGCGTCGTCCATTTGCAGTTATTCGTGGCTCTGACGGCGCAGCGCTTATGGGCCTTAAACTTACACACTACAAAAAAAAAAAAACACACACACACACACACTAAGACACTGAGACACCCTAAAGGTAAACATCAAGGAGAGATCATTTACTATGCACACCTTCGCAAGAGAGGCCATGTGACGTCACTCCGCTCAGCGCTTCCCTGCAGACGTTGCAGTACGTCGGCCTAGCGTGCGAGCACGAGAACCAGTTGTGCATCCCGGAGAAGTGGTCCATGCTGTACTGAGAAGACTACCACACACACCCATACACACACACACACACACACACACACACACACACACACACAAACTATATAAAGCTCGGATACAACTACATATAAACTGTTGCTGGTATCCGGATCCAAGTCTTGACCTTGTCCTGAAAAGGAAACCACACACACGCACACACATTGAACATGAACACACACCTCAAAGTGCTCTCTGCTCTGGACACTTCTTAGAGCTGCCATCCACTCCTCCATCTCCTTCCTGTTCTCGGCACAAAGAATCAATCTTCTACACGGAGTGATTATCTGAAAAGAGAGAGAGACTCGATATGTTTAACTAAAACAGCTGGATCCACACAGTCCCACTACACATCAGAATTCCAGTTGTGTGTGTGTATGTGTGTGTGTAACCGAGTTGACGCCAGCTTCCACTTCCTGAGCCATTTACAAAGCCCCCTCTGTTCCCACAGATAAAAATAGCCCAAGCTTTCCTCTTTCTCTCACACACATACACACTCTCTCTTTCTAAGCAAAGCACACACTCATCCCACTCAGCATGCACTCCTTCAACCTCATGTTTTTTTTTTTTCTCCTTCTTTTATTTATTTCAACTTTTAACGGCGGTTTTTTTCCCTTCCCCGGAGACTTTCGTACCACGAAGCCCGTTTCCAGTCAGAGCGCTCGGGCTAGTCATCATAACGCATCACTTCCTGCGCAACACTGACTCGCTCGCACTCGTGCACACGCGCGGCTGGAAGCGGATACACGCAGGCTCAAATCTCCACCCTGCTATTAAAACTAAATCAGGCCAAATGTCAAACTATAAATACACTTCAAACACACATATATACACACTTAGACACAGACACACAACAGCTTGAAATAGTTTAAAGGAGACAGAGACTGATCAAAGCTGAGTAGAAGAAGAGAAGAATGCGTATGTGCGTGTGTGTGTGTGTGTGTGTGTGTGTGTTCGAGACTTACGGTGAAGCTGTTGTTAACGTTCTTGGTGCTGGATTCAGCCACGCTGGCATCGGTCAAATCCACCTCGTCGAAGATGATCGACTTTAAAACAAACACAAACACAAACGAATCAATGCGTCCGATCAACCAACGCAATCCCGAGAACATCTCAGGACATGGCAGGAGAAAACTCCAGTGACGATTATTTCCTTCCAATCTTCTCAATTTTCTTTCTTTTTGGTTTAATGGACGAGCTTCCAGAATCTGACATGAGACTACGCTAGTATGCCTTATCGCAGAAAAATGTGTAGTTTGTTATCATTCCAATGCTAAAAAGAGCTCTCTCTCTCACACACACACACACACACACACACACACACACACACAGAAACGTTTAACTGGTAAGAACATCGCGGTTCGATTGTATCCATAGTGTAAGCCGAAAATCACGTCTCGAGTTCTGTTTAGCGATGAACCATTAGACTTTTCCTTAAACACTTATAAAAATTCACATACAAATAACAAACAGGAAATTTATAGTTAACGAAAAAAAAATAATCACGCAAAAATCCAGTTGAGATTTTTGTGCCAGTCACCACACAGCTAGTAACATAATAATAATAATAATAATAATAATAATAATATAGAGCGCCACAGGAGTAACTCATACATTATGTGGATATTCACTGACAGTAACAGTACCACAATAGAACAATAATACTTACCTGTATTAATGATAACTGCAATATTACAGCTCAATAAAATATGTAATACAATATTACATAGAATAATACAACATTACTGTGCAATATTTACAAATGCTAGTGGGTCATATTTAATGTGCAGTAATGTCATAATGGCATATTTAGTGTATTCATTTAAGGTATTCAAAAGTTTAGTGTGCAATATGTTACGGTTCTAGGACTCTGCAATATGGTACTTACTGTTTTACGTACTGTATTCATTAAGTATTCTAAAGTTTAGTGTGGCGGCACGGTGGTGTAGTGGTTAGCACCTCCTGTTAGTCGCCTTGCACCTCCAGAGTCCGGGTTCGATTCCCAGCCAGGCTCGATTCCCGTCTCTGTGTGCATGGAGTTTGCATGTTCTCCCCGTGCTTGGTGGGTTTCCTCCGGGTACTCCGGTTTCCTCCCACAGTCCAAAGACATGCAGATTAGGCTAATTGGCGTTCCCAAATTGACCATAGTGTGTGAATGAGTGTGTGTGTGTGTGTGTGTGTGTGTGTGCTCTGCAATGGATTGGCACACTGTCCAGGGTGTACCCTGCCTCGTGCCCCGAGTCTCCTGGGATAGGCTCCAGGTCCCCGCGACCCTAAATACAGGATAAAGCGGTATAGAAGATGAATGAATGAATAAAGTTTATTGTGCAATATGGTACTTACAGTTTTAGGACTCTGTGAGCAACTGTAACCAAGAATAAGCAATTACCCTCTGGGATTAATAAAGTTCTTTGAATCTTGAATTAATAGAGATGGGACTCACCAGTCACCACCCGATACAAATATTATCATAATAGCTCCTAATATTGTGATTTTGCAAGTATTACGATTATATAAATATCGCAAAACTGACATTACATTTCCCCCCCGATTATGTTAAAATTCAGATCATCAATCTTAAAAAAATTTCATACCTTGTAAGTTTTATAACTGAACTGAACATTTATACAGGTAGACCCCTATTTACGAACAAGTTCCGTTCCGGGAGCACGTTTGTAAGTCGGATTTGTTCTCAAGTCCAACAAAGTGAGTCTTATAAGCCCTTGACACGATTATAGAATGTAAAGCATAATAATCCGCTTGACTAAATACCTATCCACTTTCCCCACACTGCCACCATGTGGCCAAAAACAACAACCGCATCTAAGCAAATGAATCTGGCACACATCAAATGTACTGTAACAGTGTAGTCTCTGTGCGCCTTAAAATCGCAAGGGGAATCCTGTACACCATTTTACCTTAGAGCTGTTTTCCACTGTATCGGACTGTGAACTAGTGTCTAACGATCCGTCACGCCTACTTCGGTCAAAGGATGCAGGCTGCTTGTCAGTACCGCGTATTATGAAAACTACAGCTGGGGGCGGAGCTTTTTCTTACAAAGCCCCAAAATTATGGAATAGTCTTCCAAATAGTGTTCGGGACTCAGACACAGTCTCAGTGTTTAAGTCTAGGCTAAAAACCTATTTATTTAGCCAAGCATTTTTATAAATAGATTTGCCATAAGGTAAAGGAGCAGATCTGGGGGACTCATGGACGTAGAGTATTATGGTGAACTAGTATGTTTAGATGCTGTCTTCCTCACTCTCATTTGATCACTCAAGTTTGTTGACGGTGAGGTGATTGTTTGCTTTACATCTCAGTTCCCCCTCATGTTTATGTTTCCTTCTGGCTCTCCCTTTTAGTTATGCTGTCATAGTTAGTCCTGCCGGAGTCCCTGCTTGCACTCTACAGTAAATATACATTCACATTATGTGACTGTGACCTAACTGCCATCTCTCCTCTTCTTCTCTTTCTCCCCCTTTTTCTCTTCCCCCTCTCCCCGTCTCCCCCTTTCACTCTCTCTCTCTCTGTCGAGCTACACATGTCGTTCCTGAGCTGCCAGTGATCCAGACTCCCTCTGCCCTCCGGACCTGTCTGATCCATCCTGGTGCCCGTTTCTGGTTGGAGGTCTCGTCACATGGATGTCCCGTGTATCTCTTTAGGATGCGTCTGGTGTCTGGTGATGATTCTCGCTACTTAAAAGACGGTTCTGGCCTCGACTGGTGTCAGCAGCTGTTTCTCTGAGGACTTGACAATTCGATAGTTCAGGACCGGAACTTTCTACAAGTCTATCTGAGTCTCCAATAACTACTGGACTCCATTTTAACATCAATTAACATCAACTATTTTAGCTGAACCTAACACCTAACACACTGTATAAATGCAGATCATTTCCTGCTATCTGTTTCACCCAGATGAGGATGGGTTCCCTGTTGAGTCTGGTTCCTCTCAAGGTTTCTTCCTATTACCATCTCAGGGAATTTTTCCTTGCCACTGTCGCCCTCGGCTTGCTCACCAGGGACTATCTGACCATTTTGATTCATACACATTCACATTCCATACAAACTTAAATAATTCTTTTGATTGTGTAAAGCTGTTTTGAGAAAATGTCAATTGTTAAAAGCGCTATACAAATAAAACTGAATTGAATTGAACTCTGTCTCATTGAGGATTTTCCCCAAATTAGGATTATTCACCATCAGGACGGCTTTACAGGACAAACATTTTTCTATCATCGTGATCCCGAACTGATTCATTGAAAACAGTGAGGCCAACTAATTTCTCCTGCATTCCCCCTCACACACATACAATATACCGGACTTTAGACATTTTATACACTTACATACGCACTAAAAATATTGTATATAATTGTAAATAATAGTATCTGGTGCATTGCGGTGTCTATTTTTTTGTACAACACACGGGAGCTACTTCTGCAATTTGTTCGCATCAATGAATGTTTGTACAACCATGGCCCATTTGTATCTGTGGAAATTCCTAACTTGGATATTTGTAAGTCGGGGACTACTCGTAGTTAAATGTAGTCTATTCTTTATAACATTAGTTTTTGCACTTTAAAACCAAGTGCAGAATTTAAACAATAGGAACTAACTTCAAATACATTTAACTTCTAATTAAATTCATCAAAACGCTAAATTTTTACCATAATCATTTGACAATATTATTATTTCTTTAAAAAAATTATTATTATTTTTTTTTAAATCACTTGGCAAAGGATTCACTCCTACCACACGGGATGCCGATGTAGGAATAGTTCAGACTGTACCGCCTGTAGGATGGTAAAGAAACATCAAATGCTTTTACAGCCTCAAATGCTTTTTCAGGTGTGGAGTATTTGTGTGCACGCGACCACATGCAGCTTCGAGTGTTTCGATGGAGAATCAGTTACATCCAACGTGAACGGTCACGTCTGATCAAGCTGAAAAACATCCAACTCCAGTCACTGACTGAACGGACACTGGTCACCCGGTCACTGTTTCGTCTCTATTATAAATGTAATAAATCAAATTGGTTAATAAATCAAATTTGGTTTTGAAGTTAATCTGGAAATAAATGAATCGACACAAAATAATTGTGATTCAAAACTGAATACGTTTTTTTTCCCCCATCTCTAATTATTATTAGCATTACATTTTGTCCTTCTGTCCTTAAACGTCAAACGGTCTAAAACACTCCTGTCTATTTTTCACTTTTTTTCTCTTCACCCTTGTGGCTACAATCTTCATCCTCTCTACATAACGTCTCGAGTCATGACTCACACAGTGTTTATCTTTAGCTCGCTGTGGTTTTCTTTCATTGCATGTAAGGACTTTCATTTTTACTTGAAGAAGCGCTTCAACGCCAGTGTAACGCTCGGTTGTGTGTGACGCCCGATTAAAAACAGCTCCTACCAGAAACCAGAACGGAAGCTTGGTGTGTGTGTGTGTATATGTGCGTTTGTGTGTGTGTGTGTGCGTGGGTGGAGCACAGCAGGAGATGCACTCGAAATAAACTGAGCGTGATCCTGACCACTGAGGTGTTTATTTTCACCGTGAGAAATATAGGAAGTATATTTGGAGTGTATTATGTTCTTATAAAATTATTGTATGTAACTAATGGTAAAGAGATCAGATGAGTCAGACGCGTGATATAAAAGTTTGAGGCGATTCGGAAACTCGACACCCACGAGACACGGTTACTGTTCTTCTGAAATTACCTGGTTTATTGTTTTGTGCTGTACCGTTCAAAACATCTCTCTCTTTATTTATTTATTTATTTATAAAAAAATCCCCTTGCTTTTATTCTCCACAAAAACATTATAAATATTTTATTCAAAGTGAAAACATGAAAAAATAAATAAATAATATGCATTGATATATATATATTTTTTTTATTTAAATATTATTTTGGGTTACAAACCTTGTATCCCAAAAGTATTTGTGCTTTGTGTTTGCATTCAAATAAATAAATAAATAAATATGACTTATAATAAATAAAACTATAATTAAGATAAATAATAAAATAATAAATAAAACTATAATTAAGATAAATAATAATTTTTTAATATACAGAGTCAGCCAGGAAAAGAAAAACTTGTATAAAATGTTTTATTACTACATTTATTGCTATACGTTATATATCGATATATCTGACAATATAACGATAATAATATGATACTATTATTATTTATATTATATTAAAATAACATACATCATACATACATCACACTTCTTTCAAAGTGTCTATAATCTTTTTTGCCTGACTTAAAAAATAATAATAATAAATCACCAAAATTCAAGTAAAATTATGATCATTTTGTGGAACGTCTATTAGATATAGGGGCTGAAGCAATCAGCGGGTTAACGCCGTTATCACCTGTATTACTGAAATTTTAGTAATTACAAACTGAACTACATAAAACTAAATAAAAGATCACAATTCAAGCAAACTTTTTTTTCATTCTTTTTTTCTCCCTTCAGTACACTAGAAATTAAGTAAAAAAATCCAAACTCTGTATAAGAAGTTTTAACTTTTTAAGTTTTGATGTAGCACTTCTGGTTTCCCAAGACGTTGTTAGCTATTAATAATGTATTTCAGACCTGATAGTCCTTTTTAAATAATATATATTAATAAATAATACAGTATAGCTTTAGTTGCTCTTCTTTTGGGTGTTGATAATTTAGCTAGATTTACCAGTATTTTAAAAAGAGAATTCTATTGTTTATCAAAAAGGAATATATACAAGTATATATATATATATATATATATATATATATATATATATATATATATATATATATATATATATATACACGGTACTATGCAAAGTCTTAGGCACGATATTATATGCTGTACAAATTTTGTTATATATATTTTTTTAATGTCTGCATAATTATGTACAAAATCATTCATTATTTCTATTTATAACTTAAAAATAAAAAATTTATAAATAAATAACATTACAGGCGAATATATGCATGGCTGTAAAGAAAACAATATATAGAGTACAAGACAGACCAGTTTTCAGAAGTCTTGGGCACATACAAAAATATGGCATAAGCAAAAGATGCTTTTGAAAACATTTCTGCATAAAAGAAACTTCTTTAAAGAGTAATAAAATAAACAGTCAATATTTGGAGTGAAAACTCATTGTTTAAAATCAGGAGCATTCGACATAGATTTGTGCAGTTTTATAAGAAAACAGCTGTTAGGTTTTACTGAGCTTGCTGGAGAATATGAGTTCTTCTGGTAACTTTGTCACACTCGCTCATTTCTGTTTTTATAGAAGTCGCCCATGTGTACCATACCACTTGCACATTACATGAACTCGTCTGGGAGTTATCGCCACATCCCCTGTACAGTCCTGGTCTCTCCCCAAACCGTTTCCACACCCATTAAAGGAGTCCCTTGGATCAGACAGTCAGTCAGTCCGATCGTGGATCTGACATACTGAGAAAACTTTCTACGTTATATAGAGAAATAAGGGGAGTTTTTAACTTTCAGAACTGTGTTCTGTTATTCTGTACAACAAAAAGTCCCGGTTTGACTCAAACTTTTACCTTTTCGAAGAAGCAAAATCCGGGTTTTAGGGTGAAGTATAATTGCTTTACATGTCTTGCATAGTAAAAATGTTTTCAGGTCACGTGACATGATATCAGAGGCATAACCGGCTCAGAATGAGTAGGTGTCCCAATACTATCCTCAAATATTGTTTTTACAATTTCAATGAGATATCTTCATCATCGTGTAATCTGTAGCTGTTTAAAGTTCCACACAGCGAGATCTCAATGAATACGTCTGTTCGCCTGCGGTCAGGAGATAAAATCCTGCTGTTATCAGGTGCCGCGTGTGGATTAATGCTCAGCTCAGACAGGAAGGAGAGGAGAGGGGAAAGAAACAGAAAGAAAGATGAGCCTGGCAGTGTAAAACGAGCTGCCATTAGCGCCGCACGATCCGTTTCATAAACCGTGTCACCTCCATCGACCGTGATGAGCAACAGAAGAGAATTACTTTAAAGAGAGTGTTTAATTAAGATGGCTATCGGTTTACGGCGGAGAGCGATAGCGTAGCGATGCTGTCATGAGTGGAAGCACGCTCCACGGGTAAAAGAACAGAAAGAGAAAGAAAGAAGAAAAGGAAAAAAAGAAATAAAACAGTAAAAATAAATAAATAAATAAATAAAATAATAAACACTATTTTATCCTATTTTGCAGTTAAAATAAAATATTGTACTTTCGCTTGGAGGACACGATTCTGGTCCACTGGCTGGGGGGTGGATCCCACAGCTGGTTGCGTCAGACAAAAAGTTAGCAAACGTTACTAGCTTGATCGAGGAATGAGGGATTGAGTTTACCTCTTGAAGTGAACGTAAAGATATGACTTTAGACATACAATCGTGCCGATTGAAATCAGGTTACCAGACTATTTTGTTGCTGGTTAGATAGCTAACAGAAACCATCCTGACTCCGCCCATTTCTTTATATGGGGAAGGCTGTAACTACCATGTGCAAGCTTGTGAGATTGTAAATTGGTGTTGGAGCCTTAGAATGCCACAGGCAACTACACTTTTTTAGACGTGTGTGTGTGTGTGTGTGCTTTTGTCGGTGTTCGCGCCACACACGACGTAACCTACCTTAGCGGTCTGAGCGTAGTACAGAGTTCTCCCACGCAGCTTGAAGTAGCGTCTCTTCCAGCGCTGAAAAGAGTTCGTCTGTTTCATCAGCTTGCCCTCTTTCAGTACCGTCTGTCACCCACAAACACACACAAACAAGCAAATATAGTTTACCATGTAGTTTCTGGATCCTAAAATTGGTCACATCTTCTTTGGGATTCCATTATGTTGCCATGACAACAGTTTTCTGCTTACGGTTAAAATAAGAGGTGGTCCAGTACTCCTGATCCCGTTACATTCTGCTAACGAAGCTGCAATTCTTGAGACTGAACTGCATCACGGTGTACTTTTTATCCGTTTAAAGTTACGTCCGATGTCGCAGAATGTCTGTTTAGGTATTTAGTTCTCGCTATCGCTTACTCTTTATCTACAACTGATGTTAGAATTAGAGTGGTTTTGCTCAAAGCTCTCGCAAGTACGGTTTTAAAGGATGGCCGTTTGAAACTCAAATCGTTCTCAAAGCTGATCCTCAGCAGTCGTTGTCATGGATACGCCATGTCTTGGGACATTCCGGTATCAGATATGGCAACGATTGATGGTTAGAACACAAGAAACCGGAGCCATATTGAAGAAAAAAAAAGTTTACTGACAGAAGTACACACAGCTGAGGAAAAACTCTGAAGTCTCTCACTCTCTCAAACACACGCACACACACTTAGATTACGGAAATAAAACATAACGTACAGACCTGATCGCTGTACAACTCCATGTCCATCACTCTCTGAGGATGCGCTCAAATAATACTGATTGCTTTCTTTTTTCTCGCGCTCTTTTGTGCACACGCACACACACACACTCGTCTTTGGTTTCCGCTGACATTAAAGGTCATGATAAAGCTTTTCAAAATGTGTGTCTATGAACGCATGTGTGGTTTCAGCCTCGCTCGACCACCTTTATGCACACAATGCTCCGGTAAGTGTGTGTGCTGACATTCTGGCCTTTCTCACACACACTCACTCTCTCACACACACATATACACAAAACCCTTTCATCTTATACTTAGACTGCTAGAACATGAATTGATCAACAAAAAATGACCTTTTCTGTCTCACACACACACACACACACACACACACAGTGAGCTGCTGCTTCACTCAGCATCCCCAGCTACATCTGAGTACAGATCACTTCCACACACACACACACACACCATTTAATTAAAGCGTATACATACATACGTATAGTACACACACATATATATATATATATATATATATATATATATATATATATATATATATATCTACATATATAAAATACTATAAATATATAATATTGTGTTTACTAAAATAACATTTTAAGAAGTTTTGCAAAACTGAAACTGGTCATTTTGTCAAATCTGCCTTTTCTCCGCGAAACCGTTATTTTTTTTGCGAGACGGAGGCTGAGGGCTGACCGCCGGACCGCAGCCTATCTCCCGCCTCGCCACCCAGGAAAGCCCGAGGCTTCTGCGGCCCTCGCGGGTCTCGCTGGAGCAGAGTAACGGGTCACCGGCGGAGCCGCATCACAGAGCAGGACCGCGCCGGCGCGTCTTACCTTACTGCGGATCTGACCGGAAGTGGACACTTTGCGGATGAGTTTCTGCGGCGCGCAGGGCTCGTGCTCCGCGTCGCTGTCCGAGGACTCGTCCAGAGCGCGAGCTCCGTCCACCACCGCTGCCGCTGCCATCCTCACACACACACACACACTCTGCCCGCGAGCACAGCCGCGCGCTCCAGCGGTCCGTGCACCGGAACATAGCGCCCACTTCCGGTCAACACGAGGACTGCACAAAGGAATCAATAGAGTACAGCGCCTACCTCCGGTCAACACGGGTACTGCGGGAAAAATTGAAGTAAAAAAGAGAACGCCAACTTCCGATTAACACGGGTACTGCAGCAAAAGAGTACAAAGCGCACAGCGCCCCAGGTCAATCAGGGTTACTTACAGCATAATTAATAAAAACTTCTTTTTTTTCCATACAATACTACCTCGGCCTTACGAATTTTTGCGTTAAGAACACAAATTTTGCAAGAAATCTGCCTTAGCATCCTGAGCAATATCGAGCAATACGAGAGAACGAACCGAACGTCGCGTGCAAGCAAAGTTACTTTAGCAGAAAGGAAAAAAAATTAAACACTTTCAATTAAATTTTTAAAGCATTCGGTGCCAAGAGGTCTCATAAATTAGGGTTAAGTAAGGTTTAACGTCTATTTAATTAATATTTTACTGCATTCACATGTCTTTCCAGTGGTAATATTAGCAATATTTATGGTGACTGGAGCAGATTAATTGCATCCTTTGGGAAAATGCCTTTACAACTAGGGCTGGGCCGATAAACGATATCATATCGAATCGCGATTTATATGATTTTAATAACGATGAAAAGCTCTAGACATTTTTTGCTCGATATGGATTAATCTAAGAGCCAATCACACAGCAGAACAACACGACAACAGCCAATCAGCGTGCAGCTTGCGCGTGCCGTGCAGGTCAAAGTAAATTTCCTACCGCACTTTGCGAAGCAAACTTGACACCAGGACGACAAAAAAAAAAAGAGTGGAAGCAGCGACGAAAGTGAATCTAACCTCGAGTTATTATCCGAAGATGTTGAAATTGTCGACAAAAAAGGGTAGCACGAACTCCGTTATATGAACGCATCACCCACACGACCACATAGAGCATGAACATGCGGCCCGATGCTACTCCGTCAACTAGCAGGACTAGCAGTGGGGCTGTACCAAAGCAGATATCGATCGTGTCGTCTTTCGTGGCCATTACACCTTATGAAAGGTGTTTCAAAAGGAGCACGGATATAACCAGGGCCGTTTCTAACTTTCTAGCGAAAGATATGATGCCCCTAAGCACACGAGGCTGAAGTTTAGCTCCTTATTCGCCTCGTTACTAAAGGGAGTGTTCACGCTGGCCAAAGCTGCGCAGTTTATCAATAAAACGTTATTTTGGTGGCTTAAACCATTCTGGCCAAGCAAATATGAACTATACAACACCTAGCAGGTACCCCACTACAGGCCCGTAGCCAGCCTAGTGCAAGGGGGGGTTCTTTTTTTTAAAAAGTGGACCTTTTTTCTCAGTATTTTGAGTATTTGAGTATTTACTCATTTTGTATTTCATTTTGAGGTTTAAATACTGCATTTTAGTGACATGTGCTGGATTAGCTTGTCTGCTGGTATCATAATGTGCATGCTTTTGATGCACCAAAAATATTTACTACAATGTTGTCAAATTGCTTATCAAGATCATGTGCGACTTTTTTCACTCCAAAAAGACACGCACCCACACACACACACACAGAGTTAAAAAGTTTAAAAACCACACTAACAACAGAATACATTTAAGGAATTTTACTGGAATATTATTAAACTACAAATTCAACTTCTCTCATCAACATGCTCTCATTTCTTTGTCTTTGCCTCTTCACTTTATTGAACTTATGGAATAAGAACACTGGTCATCTCCAGTCGTCTTGGATACAACTTAGCTTCATCCAGGTTGACTGCCATGTTTCTGTGTGATGTGGGGTTGACGATTTGCTACCGCTTATATATATATATATATACTGTAGATTTTGGTCTGGTATACACAAAGATTCATGCACACCTTTACTAAAATATTCAAACAAGCAGAATCTATGGTAATAAGCCTATATCATACTTTAAATCACTCCATATTCCCCATGCTGAAAAAACTATGTACCTTATTTAGTGCACTAATCTGAAGGGAGCAGAAAGAGTGGAATGTCGAATAATAAATTAATAAATTTTAAATACTCCATGATTTGTCAATCACTAAAAATACATAAATACTACAAAAAAACATCTTACCATCATTAAAATTCACCATAGAAGTCAAACACTGTATTTACTATAAAGGCAACATAAATTCCAACATTAACACACCCAAATTGCACACCCTTTCTCAGTATACAGATCACCTAAACCCACAAAGACCACACTATTATCAGTCCCATGTGGACATGTCCCATTACATGTCCCAGGATATGTCTTAAAGCACATTCGTTACATTTACACCAGACACCAGGTTCCCTCTATACTGTATATACCATGATAACATCATCATAGGTGTACAGTATGTCCATGAGAGAAAGAATAAGTGGGCCAGTGAGTGTGTGTTATATAATAAAATGTAATCCTCAATATCGATGTGAGTGTGTGTGTGTGTGTGTGTGTGAAACTGTAGCTGGGTGGGGTTTAGGGACATGACCCTGCAATGCATGATGGGTAAGACAGCAGCGTGGGAGACAGAAAATAAGGTTGTATCACCCTGGAGACAGGGTTAAGAGTGTGTTTGGGTGGCGAATTCCCTAAAAGCATCTTTTATGTTAAATTCTGCAGTAGTTTATACGTCCATACAAAGGGGCACAGGGCGTGGTAGTGGTGTACAGGTGTGTATAAGTACAGACAGTTGAACACACTTTCGAAAGTTCAGCTGAGGAAGAGGAAGAGGAAAATGTTTCATTGGTGGAACTTGGTAAGTCGAATAACTTGTGCGAGATGGTGTTCACATGGGTGTGGATTGAGACACGCCCATGATGGCGTGATAGTAAATAATGAGATTGTAGGTAAAACATGTTTGTGTGTTTCTCTGCATGTGTGTATGTGTGTAGGTAACCCAGAATGTGTTTCCCTTCATTTTGGGGTTGGTGTCTATCGACTGTATGTCAGTCCCAGCTGACGGTTCAGTGCAGTATCCATGGGGGGGGTCTGACCTTTCCGAATGTAATAAGCTTCTGGAGGCTTCCGTTCTTCCTCCTGCTGATCAGGTGCCGTGGTTCTGCACATGCTCACTGTGCGAAAGCACAAAAGGGCAGAAAGGAGAGAGAGGAGACCGGGGATTACCGGGTATTACGCACACACAATGTACTCCGTGTATTTAAAATTAATCCTCATGGTCACTGACAGATTTCTTCATCTTAGATTTATTTCCTGCTATCTAGCAAAGCTTCAATATTTGTCTGCCATCCGTGTTTGCCTTTCTGTGTGTGCTGTGTGTTCACCCCTGGGAAGTGTCTATATAAAGACAGACTGGAAAAAAATATATACAAACAGTTAAGAGCTCTGTCTGGATCCAAACAGTGTCTTTCAGACCACTAGGGCTAATAAGATAAGTCTTCAAATTGTTGGGTTTTCAGAAATGTTTAGATATGTTATATAAAAAAAAAAAAAAAAAAAAAAAAAAAAATATATATATATATATATATATATATATATATATATATATATATATATATATATATATATATATATACAGTATATATATATAGGGATGTAACTGTATTGTAAAAACACTTTTTTTTCGATAATACCGTGGTCGCATGACGGTAAAACTATAGGTCTTCTGAGAAAAGTTTGCTCAGGCGAATGGAGCGAACGGGAGGCAGCGGGAACTACAATTCCCATCAGCCCAGGCGCGGCCATCATCCTTTGCGGTCTGTTGTCGCTACAGATCCAGTAATGCGCACATCCGATATAAAACTCGCTTACTCCGTAATGATTAATTACTCTTTCCATCTCTTTTCCTTCGCCGCTAATAGCAGCACCGCCATTTCCGCATTACTGGATCTGTAGCGACAACAGAACGCAAAGGATGATGGCCGCGCCTGGGCTGATGGGAATTGTAGTTCCCGCTACCTCCCGTTCGCTCCATTCGCCTGAGCAAACTTTTCTCAGAAGACCTATAATTTTATCGAGTCATTTCGGTTTCTCTCTGAAAAGAAACGGGAAAGAGAAAAAAATTCTGTCTCCAGCTGCAATAAGTAGGCTGCTATTTATTATTATTTTTTTTTAGTTTTGAAGAATACTAAATTGAATTTTAGTATTTATTTAAAAACAAAAATTTTTTTTCTTTTTCTTTTTTTTTAAATATTTCATATAGTTTTTTGGTCATAGAAACAACTGAAAACAAACATAAAACATGTGATCATGTGTACAGTATGAGTGCTATTTCTTCCCCTAACTGAGACTTTTTTTTTTTTTACCTTTTTTCCCCCTCTGTCATGTTTGTATAATTGGTTACGATAAAATAAAATTCTGCTCTCCATATTGCCTTTTGCCTAGGTTGTGCCTAAAAAACCTTATATGCCATTCCATACTGTACAATTCTGAGAAACAACAAAAACCATCAAAAATAAAAATGGGTAAAAATTTTTTAGCTAGGTGTAAAAAATGTTGGTCTTGGGCAACCAGGGTTGCTAGATTTTTCTCGTGTAGCAGCAGCGGTGATATGGGATTATATAGTCGTACACCTTGATCAGCCATAAATGTAAAATGCCAAATATTGTGATGAATATTGTGTGGGTTCCCCTTGTGCCACCTGGATAGCTTTGGTCTCTTGGGACATAACTCAACAAGACATATGTAGGTGTTTACCAGGAATGTAGCGACATCCTTTTGTTGCTGGATGGTTGCATGTTGGGGTCAGTGGATCAGACTTTTTTGTTGGGGGCATCTCATGGATGCTCAAGCAGATCGAGACCTGGGGAACTTAGAGGTTAGATCAACAACCATCAATTATTTGCCTACTTAGCCTCATGCCCCAGCAGTTTTTTCAGCAATTTATGGGATTTGATTGTACAACGTTGCCTTTGGTCCTCATGGGCTCAGTTTACCAGTGTATAATTTATAATCAAGGATATTCAATAGTTGTTTTCAAATGTTGAAAATAGTTGTTTTTAAAGTGGGGTACATGAACCTGAACAATTAAATTAAAATATATTCACCTGCACTCTTGATCAATGTGCGTGTATATTAAAAGGAAGTCCTGGAGCTCAAGGATTAAGGGGGCTGACCGGACCTTGTGGTCTACAGGGACTGATTGGACAGCAGGGACTGAAAGGTAGGGCAGAATCACACACTCAATAAGAGGACACACTGTGATCAGAATAATGTAATGAAGCACAATGTAGTCAAATGCTTTACTCTCTCACACACATAGGTGAGAAAGGAGATGACGGAATGAAAGGAGAGCGAGGCCCGGAGGGACCAAAGGGCTTTATAGGCATGCGAGGGCTCAAAGGTCAGTGAAACTGAAACTCATGCTTGAATCAGCTTAACACGCTTTGTACACAAATGTTCATAATACTCATGTGTGAGTTCCAGGTGATAAAGGAGATCAAGGTGTGGATGGCAGGGTCGGAGACCCGGGTCCAAAGGGAGCAGATGGTGAGTGCCCACTGAGGTGTGTTTCATTTCCTGGTTCTCCAGGTGACCCGGGTCTGCCTGGTCCGGTCGGATTACCTGGGCTGCCTGGGCAAGCTGGAGTACCTGGTGCTAAAGGTTTGAAGGGTGATCCAGGCATGGATGGTACACCAGGCTCACCTGGACTCTTGGGGAATAAAGGTGAACCAGGGAAGGAGGGAAATTGCTCATGTAAGGATGGACAGAAAGGTGAAGTGGGACCAAGAGGATCCAAGGGCACTAAGGGAGAAGCCGGACAGATGGGGCCTCAGGGTCTTGCAGGACAGACAGGTCCTAAAGGAGAGACAGGGGAGATGGGAATGATAGGAATGCCTGGTCCATGCAGCCCAGTGGTACAATCTGCTTTCTCTGCAGCACTAAGATCATCATTCCCAGCGGCCAATCAGCCTATAGCATTCGGGCGTGTCATCTATAACCTGCAGCAGCACTACAACCCGAGCACAGGTATATACACAGCACCAGTCAATGGCACCTACACCTTTAGCTTTCATTTGACCGCCTCCACTCGCACCCTGAAGGTTGGACTCTTCTGGAACTTCCAGCCTGTAGTAAAAAGCACGCAGGCATCCGAGTTAGGCTCCACCTCCCAGAAAGTGGTGCTACACCTGAGCGCAGGAGATCAGGTGTGGCTCCAGGTGAAGGACAGCACCACTAACGGAATGTTTACTGCTGCTGATGTCAGCAGCACTTTTAACGGCTTCCTGCTTCAACCTGACATCTGTGACATCATCATGGACAGAGAGCTTCCTCTTCCCAGCATCAATGGGGTTTACACCTGGGGAGCTGTAGATTAGATCGAACGCAAGCCATACACGTTAATTCACTCACAATCTGAACATAAAAACTTAAAAATGGGAAATTTATCAGGAAATTGTGGAATATATAACTGGGGACTCTCCGAAACTTCCACTTAGACCCCTAAACACTAACCCTGCTGATTAAACTTGCTTCATACACCATGAGCACTCCACCCTAAACTACTGTATACCCCACACAGTATATCCTAAACAAATGCTTTTAATCTAACCTTGAAGTGGCAAGAGACGGGAAAATCCGCCTAAACCTTGAAACACTAAAACTTCCACATATTTAACCCTAAATCCTAACTCAAACCTGAACAAGGTACCCCAAACCCCCTACAATGCCTTTGTATGTGCTGTAATATATTTTAATATGATTATGAATCATTCTAATGATGAACAGGATTAGAATTAGAATTAGAATTAAATAGTTTTTGATTACAAGCATTTCAAGTGTGTGTCACTGTTATTGACATAAATGTGCGCATTAGGGATTATATGGAATATGAATTTGTTATTCACTCCATCACAGGGAACACAACCACATACACCAATTAGTCTAAACTGCATGTCTTTTGGATTGTGGGAGGAAAGCACAGGAAACCCTCCAAGCACAGGGAGAACATGCGAACCCCACACACACAAAATGACCCGAGGTAGAAATCGAACCCTCAACCCTGGAGGTTCAAGGCCACTGTGCAAGCCCAGTGTTGAATGTGAGAAAGTGTACAAACAGTGATAAAGTGTGATAACTGTGCAGTGAGTACTGCACGTTAAAATGGGTAATAAATAGATTTATATACAATAAATGTAAATATTTTCCATGTAGTAACATATAAGGGAAAGACATGGTGGTGACAACTTCATCAGTTACAGTTTCAGGTGTTACAGAGAAGAGTTGTACAGTTTAACGGAGACTGAAAGAAAGGACCTGTGGTGCTCAGAAGAACAATGGTACTATTTACATATTTCTTATTTCCAGTTTAAGCCACACCCACTTTGTATGTAATGTGGATATTAATTATAATATCTATTGCATTACCCATGTATAAAGGGTCTTTTAATCTGTTTTGATCCCGGTCTGGTTTTCTCTACTGACTAAATACTTGGATTTGTCTCAGTCATGGACTAAGTAGGATTTGATGAATTTTTGGCTCAATATTAACTCCCATAAGACTCTGTCTTGACCTACTTTTAGTTAGTCCTAGGCTACATTTACATTTTTCATCAGATCGGATTTTCATGTCATGGCAAGCAGTTAGTCAGCTGTATATTCATTCTGTTTTCATTTACGTGGTCAAATGCGATCCGAGACAGTGACTCAGATTTTGAAAAAAATCAGATTTGTGCATTCAGACAGCCTTAAACAAAATCATATCTGTGTCACATTAGGGGGGAATAATCAGATTTAGGATGGGAATGTGAATGCAGCTGTAGACCTTGACAAAGCCGCACATCAAATTTCCTGACAAACTGACCTTTATTTTTGCTCTGTTCATATATTCATTCCATGAACATTGTACCTGGAACAAAGATATGTCTCTCTCTAAGTGTGTGTGTTTGTGTTGTCCTGGGTTGCGTGTGTGCAAGTGCCATCTGATCCATCAGTGTGTGTAATCTGGTAAGCAGTAGCAGGTGTTTCCTTTGTTAGATCTGTGTAGAGATAAGAGTTTATCACAGCATCACTGTGTGTGTGTGTGTGTGTGTGTAGGGGTGTGTCCATACTCTTGAGCATACAGTATGTGCTTCACCAAGATATCCTATTTTAGTCATGTTTTATTATATGTACAGTACTGTATATATTAATATACCAACAGCGTCAATCCTTATTATCCTTCATATGTTGTAATATACTTTACATTCATATATTATTAAAATAAGGATAAATACTCAAACTAAATATACTGTACATATAAAGGTAATTTTCTTACTACAATTCTGTGTACAAATCACACGCACGCATACAATACATAAGTACATATACATAAGTAATACTTCTGCTTTATTATTAGTATGTCACAGTGTGATATATTGACTCTGAATAATTTTTTTTACGTGTGTGTATATGTGTTACACGAGAAAAAACACATGCAGCGTTCCAGTTACACACTAATTTTTATTCAATAGTCACCAACATGTCGCTACTCAGATGCTGAATAAAGACAGTTCACTACCACCACTAGAAGTTCTTCCACCTAATACACCTTCACGCTTTAATAAACTCTATTACACTGTAATAATCACTGTAGAGTAAATAATGGAAAAGAGATGATCGGAGTCTCACGAGTCCTCGGCGGATTCATCGTCATCGCCGACCACGCCTTTGAGATATGAGCGCTTAAACTCCTCGAACACCATATCCGTGTCCTCACTACACAAACACACACAAACGCACATAAAAGTAAGCAATCGGACATGTGTGCTAACATGCGGGACTGTTAAGTGACACAGCACTGACATCTACCGTGGTAGACTTCATAACTTGGTTGGTTACTTAACTCATTTAAAATGTAATTAAATCTTTTTTTTTCCTTATCATTTACAGTATTATACAGTACTGTGTATTGAAATCAATTTTTTTCCCCCAAGCAAGCTTTCTCAACAGGTTTCTAATGTGGTGAACTAGCGTCTATGCTAACGGCATGAGTGTGTTATTTTAGTTACTTTATTTATTTATTTTTACTTAACTTTTAGTCATTCATTTAAGAATGTACTGTTTTAGTAACAAAACAATGCTATTGAAAATTGAGAAAAAAGAGGAACAAGAGATACGGTGGTGAGTCAAAAATTATCCGCACTCTGGCTGTAGATTTTATTGAATTATTAATTTAGAAAAGACAAATACGTAATTTTCCGACAAAATCTCCTTGCTTTTAAATACACTTTGTCCATCTGTCAACAGTGTGGGCACAAGTATGCGGACTAGTATAATGCCTCTTTTCCACTGGATAGTACGGCACAGCACGGTTCAGTACAGCTCACTTCGGTTCGGCTCAGTTCGGCTCGGTTTGCGCTTCCACTGCAGTTTAGTACCACTTTAGAGTGGGCGGGATTATGCACGCGTCGTTTTAGTCGCGGCGCCTCTACTGCCGTGACGTCATCGTAAACGCTCCACAAACAAACACACAACCACGGAGCATATCGACGGCATGGTGTTCTTCATTCTCGGCATGTGGATGTTTTTAACAGCGAGACGAAGGAGTTTGTTTCAAAAGAGGCTGATGGCAGCCAAAGAAAATTTTTGGTTAATACAAAAAGGTGCGTGCGATCCTTCTCTGGCTGTTCTAAATATAGTGGTTCTGTTGGGTCTCGTGTCGCAAGTTCGGTGACGCAGTAATGACGATTTTCTCCGGCCAATCAGTGACCAGCAGAATTTACACGTCACGTTTTGGTAACGGTTCGGCGCGCTTGGAACCTCGGCTGAGGTGGTACTAAAAAAAGGACCAGGTACCAGGTACTGTTCCCAGTGGAAAACCCCCCAAAAGTGAGCTGTACTGAACCGTGTCGTGCCGTACTATGCAGTGGAAAAGCGCCATAAGTATGCTAACTAGCTAACCAAAGGTCGTTTAAAGGTCAGGGCACATTAGCATTACTGGTGCTGCTTTTGGCACTTTTGTATCAGGGTTTGACATTAAGTCTTTTGCTCATTGGCCGATGTGGCTAGTGGATTTCCGGAGTCACTCGCCATTCAGCCTTTTTACTCGCCACAATTTTGTTACCAGAAAATCGCAGTTTTTTCTTCACCATGATACGTTAATGTTTGTTATATCTAGATTTACTTATAAATGACAGCATACACTGTATCACTATAGTAGTAGTCAAGTATTCAGTACTGTTAAGATCCCAATATAAAAACATGCAAACATGAACAGTATATTCTGCTTATTGAACTTAAATTCAAGCTTCTTACCACATGAAACTGAAAAATAACAGATTCAGTACAACTGAACTCATTCTGATATTAAAACTCAGAACATTTATCATTTTAGTGTGTTATTATGTGTACTATTATCAGGTATTATTATTCATTATGTATTATTATATCAGAATTCTGAGTTAGGACAATGGACTCTGGTCTATCTTGTAGTGTTGACTCTTTATAGTGTGAGGTAATTCAATCAATTGATGAATTTTCTATCATTCAACATGAAATCTAAATAGATTTTAATAGTGATTACTTTTTTAAATATAATCAGTAAGTAACCTGCGAAAGGGGCAAACATTCTCATCGCAATAGCCCTTTAAGGAAATGATGCACACACACCAAACAGGAAGTAAAAGTGTGTGTGTGTGCGCGTGTGTGCGTGCACGCAATGCATGTGTGAACATGTGTAGAGAGAGGTATTAAATGTCCTCATTACATTCATGTGCTTTTTATGCGTGTAATATTACGTTCCAATGTGTTTATTATATCGGATGCCTTTAGAGAAAACTACAACAAAAATATATTATCATACCAAAGAATAAACTACCCGCCAAAGTGGCTAGTGAAACTAAAGTTATTACCTGCGTTTGGCGGGTGGGCGGGTGCCAAAGTCAAACCCTGTTTTGTATGTACTTGTATGGCTTTAAAATCCTGTCAGACATCAGTGTTAGCTAATGTAAGTTAGTTGGCTAGGGTTAAGCACCACTGAAGTGCCATGAATCAGTCATGCTAGTACAGAGTTGCTAGCAGAGGTGGAAAGTAACGAATTACATTTACTCGCGTTACTGTAATTGAGTAGCTTTTTTGTGTATTTCTACTTTTTAAAGTAGTTTTAAAAATCTGTAATTTTACTTTTACTTAAGTACGTTTTGTTTGAAGTATTGTAATTCGCTACATTTTAAATCATATTCGCTACTGAGTAAAAAATAAATGAATGAAAATTATAAAATAATAAAAGATATTATGCTTTGTATAAATGCCCCGTTGCGCTCGCGTGTGTGTATCATGTCCTGGTCGCGCGCCGCTCCAGACTCCACTCCAGGTTTTCTGACATCGGCATCACCTGACCTTCCACACGGTCGCTTCCGCCCTGAGAGTGACTATAGATCAACCGGAGAGAGACGCGGGAAAGATGAAAGAGGTTGTGATTTTGGCGTTTTGATATTTGGTTGTGTATTCCGGTTTTGACTTTTTGCCTCCCATTAACTTTGATTATTGCTTTGTCCCTTTGGTTTGGTTGGTCTTTGTATATATTTGTAGATAATTTCACTGTTTTTGGTTTAGGGAGTCCGGGAAGGTACCTGTATTTTTTATTTATTTATTTATTTATTTTTTGCAGGTAATCTAGCTACTAAATATAAATACCATTTTGTTTATTATTTTGGCCTGGGTCCTCCCAGAATCTGATCCTCCTCCTCCTGTTGTGTGTGTGTGTGTGTGTGTGTGTGTGTGTGTATATACAAACCTCATTATTTCATCAGTTAATGATTGGATCTAGTTCTTTCTGCCATATGCCACCATTTCCATACAGTTTAAAATAGAACCCTGAACCATTCTTTTGCTGTATGACCCTAGACTGGGACGTAACACCATATTTAAGTGACCACTTTGATTTTTAAGCACAAGAAAGACAACAGCTTTATTATGCAAAGGTGTTCCTTCAGTTAAAAACAACTAGTTTGAGATTTATATCTGCTCATCTTTTTTGAACTACGCTAGAATGCCTCATCCCAGCCCCGCTGTTAAAAAAAATAAATAAGTAACTCGGTAACTTTTACTCTGAGTACATTTTTTAATGAGCTACTTTTTACTTTTACTTGAGTAGATTTTTATAAGGGTAACTTTACTTGTACTTAAGTAAAATTTCACTGAAGTAACAGTACTTGTACTTGAGTACAAAATTTTATTACTCTTTCCACCTCTGGTTGCTAGTAAAGTCTGAAGTAAATTTTTATATATTTCTTACACTAGGAAAGCCTCACCTGTCTTTAACTGGTCCAAGACAAGAGAGAGAGCGAGAGAAACAAGATTTCAGTCAATAATTAAAAAGGAGCATATTGTATATTATCCTCATTTTAAAGTAATAAAGCTACTACTACTGCTACATACAACTTAAGAGAAATAATCGCTAATGGGAAAAGATTCAACAAAACAATTCAAACAAGGATATCTGCTAGGCTGTATGGGAAAGAGTTAGAGTAGAGGAAGTTCAGCAGGCAGTCAAACAGCATTGTACTGTAGGTAAAGTAGGAAACCTCTAACCGTAGTGAAAATAGAGCTAAAAATGTTACCTCCAAATTATTTTAAAGAATAAACTCCAATTCTTTACATACATTACATTACATTTTCCTAACTAGTTTTCCAACTAACTCTCATGATTTTTTTTAATGTAGTATAACTCACTTTCCTCAGGTTTAGGATGCATGAGAAGAAATGGCACCTCCACAGCAACCTCACTAAACACACACACACACACACACACACACACACATACACACATACACACACACACACACATACACACACACACACACACACACACTTTTTTTTACATTCAGTACAAACTTGATCATTTATAATAAGAATATATAAAACATAAACAACAGTTTTGTAATGTTTGATCTGGACGTACCTCGAACCAATCATGCTGTAAAACCCAAATCATGAAATACATTATTATACAGTTTTAAATAACATTTATACATCTATAACATGGTAATAAACACTGCATAATAAGTAGTGAAGGAATTAATTTTGTACTTGCTGCACAAAGACACACACACACACACACTCACACACACACACTCACTCACTCACCCAGCAGCTGTGCCTCTGACCACCACTCTGTAGGACACCAGAATCCCAAGAATCTCTTTCAACACCTCCGCCTTTACTCTGCACACACACACACACACACACACACACACACACACGTAAAAAATTGCATGCACACAATCAGTTCCACTATTATTATTGTAACATTTATCAAAATTTTGTTCAAAATTAATAAAAAATTAGGGTCTTTAGTGCCCTTTGGTTTTTTTAGAGGCTTAGTTCTTCATTTTAGTCTTTTACTCTTACACTTACTTTAATCTTTATATTTGCATCTGCACTCAGCCTGTAGGGCACTGTTTGTTTGTTTTTGTCCTCAGTCCTTCCCTCTTTGTGTTTAGCACTGTTGGAGCTTCATTCATAGCCTTTAGGAACTCGAGCCTATCCTGTAGAATACTCAACACCTTGTGTTTGGTCCCTTTGTCCTTAGCCTTGAGGGCCCTTAGAGTATTGCTCTTTGACACAACGGACTATAGCATATAGAAGGCTTACATGTTTTCCTCTAGCCATTAGGGTCTTCATTATTTCATCCCAAGTACTTCATGCTGCTCTTTGTCTTTAGTGACTATAGCATATTGATTGCTTATATCTTTGTGCCTTGAGACAAAATCATAATGCTTACACCGTTGCCTTCACGGATCTTGGCCCTTTTGGGTCCCATGGTAGTATAGGACCTTAGAGCTTGGCATAGAGCAATAGAGAATGTATAATCTTTTGCTTTAAGGACCCTGAGTTGCTTCTGGATCCTTCCGTTTTCTTTTTGTCCCTTAACCTTTAGGGCATTTGTTCTGTATGTTTAGCCTTCATAATACCCTTTTTTCCCCCAACCTTCAACATTTCAACAGTCTTGTCCTTTTACCGTTTACAGTCCCTGGTCTCTCTCTCTCTCTCTCTCTCTCTCTCACTTTAGCCTTGAAACTTCCGCCTTCTAGTGTACCTCTAATTCCTTCCCATAATACATTGCCCTGACAGAGCGTGCTGTTCTCTCACATGCTAGAAGAAGCCAGGTTGGTGTCCTCGTGCTTCAGCTTCCCGTCCAGTGCTAAGCCCCGCCTCTCACGGTTGTTCTTCAGTAAGGGGTACAGAGTGTAAACTTTCTTCAGGCTGGTTCCAGACGGCACCACGTCTCTATGGCAACATCACAAATCAGTGGTGATGTCATGAGCACACTGGGACCAGTGCATGTGCAAGTGTTTCCAGTTATGTGTGTGTGTGTGTGTGTCTTACGTGGTTTCTTCACAGGCTACAGATTTTGTGTATTTGTCATTGGAGTACAACACCACATTAGTCATCTGCTCAACTGTTGGTGAGACAGACAGATAGGATAAGACCTTAAAAATAGTGGTGTGTGTGTGAGAGAGAGAGAGAGAGAGAGAGAGAGAGAGAGAGAGAGAAAGAAAGAGTGTGTGTGTGTTACCTGATACTACAAGGTTCTTTACATCCTTGCTGGAGCTGTTATCAATGTCCACACTGACGGTGATCGGTTCACCATGATAATATGTCTAAGAGAGAGAGAGGGAGGGGGGGTAGTTAAAAAAAAGAAAAAGTGAAAGACTGGGAGCCCCAAACAATATGATAGATAGATAGATAGATAGATAAAATGAGAGAAAGAAAGAAAGAAAGACAATTTGCTCCTTGAGATGGTTACACCTTGATGATTCACACCTTGTCTGAATAGTTTGTTATGTTTGCTTAGACTTAGATTCGGAACAGGATCAAATGAAAGGCTTTAAAGAATCCCAGACTAAACATCCAGCTGTAGCGCCATTTATACAGCGATCAGCACAATAAGTTAGCATAGTTGCTAAACAGGAAGTCCTACCTCTTTCTCTAGAGCGACACGCATGTGTAGAGGCTTGTCTGACATCATAAACTCGCAGGTTGTCTCACATGATGGAGGAGCGCCGCCTTTATCGAGATCATGCTGCACCTTCCTTATAGCTAAACGCACAGAGCTCCTACAGAGAGGGAGAGAGAGAGAGGGAGAGAGAGAGAGAGAGAGCATAAGTGTGTGTATCATATATGATCAGAATATGGCCCTTTTTTATTAAAGGATGCATCAGATGGTTACCTCTTATGAGATTTCTCATCCTGATTCTCAGCACAGAAAGCCTTCACCTCAAACTCCACCGCACAGTGCTGCAGACACACACACACACACACACACACACACACAGAGCTTTCACTGTTCCAGGGTTAAATATCATTCCAAGTAAAACTCCCACCCTTATCAGATATTATTGCTATTTGTATTTTGTTGGTGTATTTTGGAGGCGGCGGCACGGTGGTGTTGTTGTTAGTACTGTGGCGTTGCACCTCCAGGATCAGGGTTCAATTCCTGCCTCAGGTCTGGGCTTGTAGGTTTTTTCTGGGTAATTGCCCGTATTGTGTGAATGAATGTGTGTGTGTGTGTGTGTGTGTGTGTGCACTGTGACGGACTGGCACCCCATCCAGGGTGTACCCCGCCTTATGCCCCACGTCTCCTGTGATACAGTAGATAAGTGGTGAAGGCGATGAGTGAGAGATAAGTAGTATATTAAGGAGTTGTGCATTTTTGTCCTGATTTACTGTACGGTTATCAGTGTTGTACAAATCACATGTATATTGTTATAGTGAGTCGATTAATAATATGTTATAGGGGCTAGTATGATGTTGTAACTGTAAATGTTGTCACTGTTGTCCTGCTTACCTTGCCCTCATCAGTGGGTGCTGGCTGCAGAGTCACAGAGCATGGTAGGTTATCGGGGAACTGAAACACACAACGTGAAGAACACACCTTATCATCATACTGTACAAAACAAAAAAAAAAGTAAAAAAAGACTTTAGGGCACGTTGAGGTACTCGGGGTTTCTGTGTTGGCCTTTAGTTAACCGTATTTAGCATCTTAGTTGCACTATGCCTTTAGGGCATTTTCTTATTTACCCCTTTGTCTTTAGACTTTAGACATTAGAGTTTTGCATTCACTGATGACTTTTAGCACTCTTGGGCATTGGGGAACTTAGTCCTTCAGTGTAAGCATTTAAATCACTTGATTTTGCACTTTTAGCCTTTAGGGCACTTGGTGCATCAGTGTCGACCTGTCAGGCAGATAAAGTTTTAGTCTTCAGGACATTAGTTATTTAAACTTTGACTTTGGGGCATTTTCTTTTTTTACGCTTTTTATTCTTCAACTTTAGTCCTTAGACATTTATCTTAAGTGATTAGTTCTTTGTGAACGTTTGGGCACTTAGCCATTTTTACTCTTCAGGACATTACAGTTCATAGCCCTTTATCAGTAAAAGCTCTTGGTTGTTCAGTCTTGGTCTTTGAGAAAATGCCTTAAAGTGCCCCTATTATACAGTTTTGTTTATTGACTTTAGCTTAAATCCATTAGGATGGATGAAAGCTAAAATCTATCAACAAAACTGTAAGAGAGAAAATGCCTTAAAGTGCCCCTAAGGCCAAAATGCATAATAGGGGCACTTTAAGGCATTTTCTCTCTTACAGTTTGGTTTATAGACTTTACCTTTCATCCATTTGTCCTACAGTAATCCATTACATCCATTTTTGGCTACTTCACCTTTTTCCTCTTGGGTTTCCGGGTGCTACTACAATATTAGCATTTAAAGCACAACCAGAGTTGTCAATGTTAGCCATTAGTCCTAAACTCTAGTCTTAAAAACCTAGTAAAAACCTTTATCCTTCATCTTTAGAAAAGACATTACGTTAACGGGGACAAACAAACCAAAACTATTTATTTATTTAAGTGATTGTTGCAATAAATTCCTTTGGAATTTGAGCCCTCACTGTTACCTCAAAGAAGAAGGGATGGGCGTCGTCTCCAAGTTTACGCAGCAGCCTTTCTTGCAGCTTGGTGTGGATGCTGCGCTCACGGTCCTGCAGTGGGGGATACACCTGTCTCGTGCACACGTAGATATCTCTCCGAAACGCCCAGCCCAGCATATCTGAGTTATCTCGACCATAACGGAAGGTACATGACAGCATGATGTACACTGGCACACACACACACACACACACACACACACACACACACACCATCAGAGGGACAGATTTTCATTTTGTCATACAGTGTTCTATAAAATACAACAAACACAACACTGTTGCTACTGTAGCTGTTTTGTCTAAGAAAGTAACATCATCAGCGCCCTCTAGTGTCTAATCATCTAAAATATCTGACCAATCACAAAGCAGAATTCCATCACGTTACAATTTTTTAACTGGCCAAATATTGTTGCATGAAAATACATCTGTATAATATTTTTTTTATTGCGGAAAATTAAAAAATGTTTTAATTCCATCTAACAACTTTCCAAACATGCATTGGCTACTTTGCAAACTAGCTAGATGACTGCTATTATTAAGTAATAAAAGCAATGTTCTCTCACCTTTCTTTCCTTTTATTTGATGTGGATCGAGCAGTACTACGCCATCTGAGAGGTACACACACACACACACAAACACAATAAATCCATTTCAGATAGAACCAACTAATAAGGAATAAATATAGGACAGATAAACAAATGTGCCTGTCATCATTGCTCAGCATTAGCCTTTAGGGCACTGCCTCTTTAATGTACCCCAGAGATTAAGAATGAAACAATATGGGACACCAACAGCCCTAAGCCTTTATGGGCTCTTTTATTTTTCACCCTTAGCATTTGGAGTCCCAAACACTTCCATCCTTTATGACCATTTGGTATTTCACTTTTGGACTTAAGCTTCACCATATCTTAGCTAACTAGTCATCTCTGACCTGAGCCGTTATGGATGAGCTGACTTACCAACAGGATCGACAGTTCCACAGTGGTCCACAAAGTCCCGCCTCCCCATGTAAATTCCCACCTAGCATCACACAAACAATAAAGTTACAAGAACTAACTGATTCTGTGCCTAGCAGCTAAGCATTATGAAGAGTGGAAGGTGAGCATATTAAATAAATAATGGTGCAAATAAATAAACCATTAGCATTAAATAACTGATTAAATAATTAACATTAGGATTAAATAAATTAATAATTTATTGTTTATTGTATGTCTAACATTTGAAATTGAGACATAAATATTTAAAAGTCATTTAAAAAATAAATTCATATTTGATTTTTTTATATGTATAATTGAAGATTACAAACTAATTTTACGTGAATAATATTGTACCTGGCATAAACCTACATGAGAAAAGGTAGGTTTACACCAGCTACAATATCATTCAAGTAAAAGTAGAAGTCCTTGATTTACATTTCCCATATCAAATGTACAGAGCTTGCATTATAATCACTGTAGTCTTTAAGTAGTAAAAGTCTCTCTCTCTCTCTCTGTCTCTTTCTTTGCGCTTCCTTCGTGACTGTGATCATGCTGTTTTCGTCCTTGTCTGCTGTTCTGATTTCAAACACCTGCTAAATGATTTAGCGTTTCACGGAGGGAAGGCGAAACAAGCTATTACATATAATAGTCATAAACATTTGAACAGGTTAATGTTCAAATGTTACACTTCACTGTGGTTAGAAATGCACAAATGTAGTGAAGTAGAAAGTACAGATATTTGTTATCGGATGTAGTGGAGTAAAAGTTAAAGGATCCACTAATAAAACCACTCAAGTAAATTATATATGTGCAAAAAAAATTTTTTAAGTACACTAAAAAAGTTAATGTTTTTAGTTACCCTCTACCTCTGCCGACGCTCATGAAATAATAAATCTTGAAATAAATACATTTTGAGATTTTGAGAAAAGTACAAGATTAACTAAATAAATAAAGCTTGAAATAAATATGTATTATTATCCAAATTAATTAATGACACATTTAACTAATTCATTCTACTTTTAATGCGTTATTTAATGACCCAGTTATTCATTTATTTATTTATTTAATTCTCTCACACTCCACGCTCCACAGAGCACTACTTGAGATGGAAAGTGATTCTTACGGATTTGTCACGTGACAGCTTTTTGTAAATGACATGCTTTGGACTCATAGTGCCAACTACAGAGAAAAGAGAAGACAAATTGCACAATTTAACACACACACACACACACACGGAAAACGGTTCACAACATATAACGTGGCTCTCAACATGGCCGCCATCAGAAACTTGTCGTTTGCTAAAGGCTACAAAATAGTAACCATTCCATAATTTGTTTTAATTTGCAGTAGATGTTTTTATTTTACATTTCATGAGATCATGATGTATCAGTAACTAACTGTGGAATGCTCTTTTATTTTGGCTAAGACACAAGCCTGGAGCCCATCCCATGAGACGGGGTGCCAATCCAAGACGCTAATTAGCCGAATCCGCATGTCTCGGCACTGTGAGAGGAAACCGGCGTACCCGGAGGAAACCCACCACTATGAGGAGAACATGCAAACTCCATGCACACAGACCCAAGGGGGAATCGAACCTGGACCCTGGAGGTGCGAGATGACCCACTAAGCCATGACGCCATCCGTTGCTCATTTTAATGTACTTATAATGGTATTATTAGCCTGAGGAGGTTATCCAGGTCAGGAGTTTCTTATCTGTTTCCTCCTCATCAGCATTCTGCTCCTTAACCTTATTTCGTTGCCTCATCATCCTCTTCATCCTCATCCTAATAACATTATAATTGGCTTCAATTCCAATCAAATGCACAACGCACTTTACTTTACTGCTTTATCTTAGATATGTACACTAAGCAGAGTAAAAGTAGGCAACATACAGTGTACATGCGAATATGATTTAATAAACATGTTTATAATGAGTAACATCAGAACAATTCTGCAATGAGCACACTGTTTTGCTCGTTAAATAAACGAAACATTGTTAGTTTTAATACATTTATACAGTAGTTTTGTTAAATTTGGTGGAACATGTACAACAAATGATCCCTTAAGACATATCTTAAAACATATAAAGTTATGTAAAATAAATAATGGAAAAACAAACACTACATTATAAAATGTTAAAAAATGCAAAATGTATTAAAAATGACTATTCATTCATTCATTCATACATCTTCTATACCGCTTTATCCTGTGTTCAGGGTCGCGGGGACCTGGAGCCTATCCCAGGAGACTCTGGGCACGAGGCAGGGTACACCCTGGACAGCGTGCCAATCCATCGCAGGGCACACACACACACTCATTCATTCACACACTATGGTCAATTTAGGAACGCCAATTAGCCTAATCTGCATGTCTTTGGACTGTGGGAGGAAACCGGAGTACCCTGAGGAAACCCACCAAGCACGGGGAGAACATGCAAACTCCATGCACACAGAGACAGGAATCGAGCCTGGCTGGGAATCGAACCCAGACCCTGGAGGTGCAAGGCGACAGTGCTAACCACTACACCACCGCGCCGCCAAAAATTACTATTATAATAATTATTATTATTATGATTCCTTCTCATGATCTTAATATAATTTAATATTAATATAGTAAGATCTTATAATCAGCGTTAGAAAGAAAGAGACTCACATGCGTACGTGTGTAAAGGAGAGACACGGGGTGCGCGGTCACACAGCTAGCCAGGTGTGTGTTTAGGTGAGCGCTGTGTGTGTACTGTAGCTGTATTTGTAATGTGTGTGAGAGAAAAGCTCCACCTTTACACTGCTCTCATTGGCTCACTTTGTTAGAGTCAGCAGGATTCCCATGCACACACACACACACACACACACACACACACACTGTTGATCATTAATGTTTTATAAAAGTATTAACACTAAGGTAATATGATGCTAATCCTAAGTGTAATATTAGCGAGATTATGCACTGCCTGGTTTAAAAAACTCATTTCATTTCATTTGCACTGTGACTACAGCACACACTCTGGTTTCGATTCCTCATGCTCCCAGAACACTGTGTCAGTACTACATCATGGCCGTACAGTCAGGGAAGAAAAACTCCATAGATGTGATAATCTGGTCATTCAGTACGTTCAGGTCGTCAGCTGACTTCATTTTATTGCCCCATAACGTTGCTGAGTCTCGACCTGAGCGACTGAAGCGACCCCAGATCATAACACTGTCTCCAGAGGCTTGTACAGTGGACACTATGCGTGATGGGTGCATCGCTTCATGCGCTTCCCTTCTCACCCTGACACGCCCATCACCCTGGAGTAGGGTCAGTCTGGACTCATCAGGTCACATGCTCTTTTTTTTCCCATCGTTCCAAAGTCCAATCTTTATGCTCTTTGGCAAACTGAAGCCACTTTTCTAATGAGCCTCACTATTTTTTATGGACACTCAGCTGTTTAGTCCCAATCCTGTGAGTTCTCAACACATTGTGTGTGTATGGAAATGCTATTACGTCCTCTATTAAATGTAGCCCTGGTTTCTACTGTAGATTTTTGATGATGACTTTTCATGATGATTTTCTTCCGCCCACGAAGTTAACAGTTCAGCACTATCCTTCCAGGTTGGGTTTTATTACTATGTTAGACAGTTCTCAACCCAATTTCAGTAATCCTAAATATCCTTAGTTGTTTTTGTTACTTAACTCAGAACAATACTATGACCCTGAGTGTGTGTATGTGTGTGTGCCCTGCGATGGATTGGCACCCTGTCCAGGATGTACCCCGCCTAGTGCCCGAAGTCTCCTGGGATAGGCTCCAGGTCCCCCGCCACCCTGAACACAGGATTAAGCGGTATAGAAAATGAATGAATGAATGAATGTGATAAAATAAACTGTAATGCAGACATGTAGTGTAAATATGTCCGGACTACTTTCTCATATAAACCCATGTTGTCAGAGTCAGCAATCTGGTCCCCAGTCTAAGCGCAGATTACACATGGTTATCTCAGCGGGACGCTTAGCATAATCGCACACACACACTCACACACGTGTATGAAGCATGTGCTCATTCATGTTCCAAAGGATAAGAAAAGGAAGAACAGAATTCTCCGAAACAATCATCAGTGTTGATATCCTAACCAATCTCAGGAAACTCACAGAGGTCTGGAACAGGATCTATTAATAGTAGAGAAAAATATTTATTTTAGCTTTTATTATTCCCAGTGGGTCAGAAGTTTACCTACACTTGGCTGGTGTTTGGTAAATTGTATAACTTAAGTTAAATGTTTCAGGTCACCTGATTGGATTGAGGTCATGGCTCATGGCATTTTCTGTCGAGATGTTGCTTCAAGATATCGTCAGTCTTCCTTCCTCATGATGCTACAGTATCTATTTGGTGAAGTGCACCAGTCCCTCCCAGAGCAAAGCACCCCACAATGCTGCCACCCCTGTGCTTCAGTCTTTTCTTCCAGACAGTCGTTATGGCCAAAAAGTTCAATTTTTGTTTCATTAGAAAAGATATAAAAGATATTTGTCCCCACGTGCAGTTGCAAAAGTTTCACGTGGTCTTCCACTGCGAGGATGATCAGCTGTCCTTCCTGTAGCGCCGTCTTAGGCGTCTCACAGTGCGGACATGGCGATTTATTGCCCTATAGCCACATCAGCAGTCCTCATGCCTCCCTGCAGCATGCCTAATGCACGTTCACGCAGATGAGCAGCGACCCTGGGTGTTTTTCACAGTCGGTAGACGAGTCGCTTTAGTGTCCTGCGTTTTTAGAACTGTGACCTTAAATGCAGACTTTCTGTAAGCTGTTAAGGTCTTAACGAGCATTCCACAGGTGCATGTTAATTAATTGATTATGGTTAATTCATGGAAAACATTGTTTAAACCCTTTACAATGACGACACTTTATTGTTGAAATACACAGTCCTGAAAAAGGGGCGTTTCTTTTTTTGCTGAGTTTATAATGGTTAAACCAAATGCCTATTGTTTGTACATGGTACCTTCTGCGGTTTAGAAATTGTTGGAACCAGACTTGTGGAAGTTCAAACAGGTCTTAGTTGATTTCAAAGAAGTGCTGATTTTGAAGATAGGACATTTGACTCAAACATTGTCAATTAGTCTATCAAAAGACTTTTCCAAGCCAAGACATAATTTTCCAAGCTATTTAAAGGCAAAGTGAACTGAGGGTATGTAAACCTCTTACTCTCAGAAATGGTAATTATAGTGAATTATTTGTTAAATAATATGTCTGCAAATATTTTTTGGAAAAATACTTCTCTCTTGTGTGTATCTTGGAAAACCTATGAAAGCTGTTGAGTGATAAAAAAAATACAGCAACCTAAGTGCATGTAAACTTTACTTCATTTATATATTGAGGAAGCCATTTCAGGATTTTTCTGTCCATTTTTCCAACTTTTGACATTTATTGATCTATAGCGTTTTAATCATATTGTTCCAGTATCTCTTGTTTACGTGCCTCATAATCCCCATAAAACTTTTAACAAACGACAGGAGGCAGTTGAGTCATGTTACATGTTTCATTATGTGTAAACATGGTGTCTCGTACACAGACACATACATACATTATACTTTACACAGTTCATTAGCCAACAGGGTTCAAGGGTCATCCTGAGCTCCACCCACTGCAAAGTGCTATACTGAAGCCACGCCCATTTTAATGGAAGGAGCCAGTAAGATGCTGTGGTACACAGAATGATGAAACCGTACAGAAGTGTGCAAGAGGAGAGCACTGTGTGTGTGTTTCTTCAACAGACATATTAGGGCTTAATTAAAGTGCACTCAATTTGCAGGTTACTTCATCATAAGCCACACCCACTTCAAAGTGTTTATGTTAAGCCACACCCACTCCAGACTATTGAAGTACTGTGTGCTTGTATTATGCCACATTTTGCGTGTGTGTGTTACAAATCCAACAGCAGATGAAGAATCTCTACCTGCATGAGGTTTGTTATTTATTTATTTATTATTATTTTTATGGGCGGCAGTGTTAATTCTTCTGTCAATCATCTTTGCATCTTAGCCCATCCGGTTTCAGCAGTACATAACATTTAACATCATGTCAGTTCATCTGTGTGCGTGTGTGTGTTTTGCCAATGACTTCTTTTGTAAACATTGTAGAGCCTCATTAAGTTCAATTATAATATTCAGAGAGTAATAATAATTACATCACAGGCTGTAAGCACCAATAATATCTGATTAGTCGCTAATAATAACTTGGTGGAACAGTGAGCTAACGCTAGCTTTGCTAGTGTCATGTGCAGAAATGTTATTCTGCGTTACGAGCTAACGCTGACTCGCAAAATCCAGGGAGAAAACCTTTGTTTAATCTAAAGAGCTAGAATTATCCGAAACATAATTTATGAGTGAACTGATCTGTATAAATATTATTAATAAAACAAAAAATTATATAATTAATATTAATGATTAATAATAGAGAGAGTTTGGATCGGAAGTGATGTCAACCATGAGATCATTAATTGCTGTGATTGATGTGCGTGTGTGTGTGTATATATATATATATATATATATATATATATATATATATATATATATATATATATATATATATATATATATATATATATATGCGCACACACACACACACTCACAAACACACACACAGGAGAACTGATATAAAAGAGTTGGAGGCAAATTGGAGCCTTCTATATATATATATATACGGACGCACTGGCTACGACAAATAACCCACTGCATTCTGGGTAATGTAGTATATGTACTAGGTAAAAAGTGAGTGGAGCAGGAATGAGCCCAAGGTGAAGCAGGTGAGCGGGCGTGGCCCCTCGCAATCACTCGGTCAGAGAGCAGGCTGGATGTGATGCGAATCAGAGCGGAGTGGAGCAGAGCCAATCAGAGGAGAGAGTGGAGCTGGACCAATCAGAGCAGGGTGAGTCCGATCCAAGTCAGAGCCGAGCCGATCCCAGGCAGGCAGGCTGGATGGATGGATGTGGGCCGATCTGAGCGCAGCAGGGCCGACCCGATCACAAGTCAGACCAGAGCACAGCTTTGTTGCTTTTCTCCACGCTGAGCACGAAGGATCCGGACGGAGACCACGACACTGCGTTAACTGAGGAGCTACCACACACACACACACAGGTAGTGAGAGAGAGAGAGTTCATTTAAATTCCATGTGATACTGTAGTTCATACAAATAGTAACAGAAAGAAGTGTGTGTGTGTGGACACTTTACCTGTGTCCTTTGTCAAGGGTCCGCTCCACTTTCCCACTCAAAACATTCCACACGAACAGAACACCATCCGCTGAACCCGCTGCGATATAACTGCCATCAGGACTACACACACACACACACACAATGTTATCTAAATTTATTTTATATGCCTTTTATTTGTCACTAATTAACAGTCCTCCATCTAAAACACACACACACACACACAGTAGACACACACACACAGTAGACACACACACACTACATATTAGCTGCTGCTTTTGTGGACGAGTTTCCACACACTGGTTATTTACACTGTGTTGTTCTTAACCAGTGAATAAGGTGTGTGTGGTGATAAAGGTTTAGGCGGACCTTCCACCAGGTTTTTTTTTTTTGCATTTTACAAATTTGATGTCTTGTGTTTGAGGTAATATTCCCAGGACAGAGACAGCATGTTGATGTGGCTGTCGATTCGTGTCGCCAATTTTCTCCTTAAGAACTAAAATCTTGCAAGAAATTTGCCTCGGCATGAGAAGCATTTTGGGCGAACGAGCGATCAAACGAGTAGCGCGAACGTCCGGTAGCCGATCAAAACGTGTTTGCGTCACTGAAAAGCCAGGCGAAGTGAGTCGACATATTTGTGTGTGGTTTCATTGTATTTAGTGCAAGATTTAATGAAGAAATAGCACCATGGTTCCCAAGAATACCAGCAAGGAAGGAAGCAAAAAGAAAAAGACTCAATTCCGCTGAAAAAAAAAAAAATGAAGGTTAAGTGAGATTTAATGTATTTATTTCAGATTTGACTTCATTTACATTTTTTTTCCTAAATGTTTTTATGATGTTGGAAATCTGCATCTACACATAATTTCCTATGATAAAGTCGCCAGGTAGTACGTTAACACGGTTGGGTTTTGCCCCCTTCTTAGGTTGCCAGGAACTGAACAGAGAACTGGGCAGCTACCAGTGTTTTTACCACACACACACACACACACACACACACACCTGAAGGTGACTCTGGTGAAGTCTGATCCACACTTGAAGCCTTGTGCACTGTGAAAACACACACTCAGTCTTAGACACACCACAGTGAATACAAGTGTGTGTGTGTGTGTGTGTGTGTGTGTGTGTGTGTGTTTGTTTACCTGAAGGTTTGTTTCACAGCGTTGCTGCGCAGGTCGATGATTTTGATGAGGTCGTCCCGTGAGCAGGTGAGCAGCTCCGTGCGGTCGTGATTCAGGTCCAACGACGTGACCCGACCGAACAACTCCAACTCACACACTGTACTCTCAGACCTACACACACACACACACACACACACACACACACACACACACACACACACAGAAAGAGTCAAGTACATGAAAAATCACAATACATATAGACATACACAGACAGACAGAAACAGAAAAACACAGACACACAGAGAAAAAAGACAAAACGGTGAGACCAAGACACACAGAGACCCACACACAGACACAAAGAGATGGAAACAGATGAACAGAGACACGGCCACACACATGCAGAGACCCAGACACATAGACAAAAACAGAGGATCACAGACAAAAACAGGCACACAGACGCACCAAGAGAAACAAACAGAGAGAGAGAGAGAAACACTCAGACATAGAGACTCTCTTCTCTCTTTCACGCACAGACACACACAAGCAGAGAAACACACAAACACCAAAGAAAACAC
>CM060126.1:4267144-4417144 GCA_030522415.1 Channallabes apus | reverse complement strand
CAGACAGAAAACAAGACAAAAACAGGACCAGAGGTACAATTTCAGATGCAGATAGACAACCAAAGAGAGGAGACATATAGACACGGTTTGACGAACACAGAGAGAGAGAGACAATGACACACTCAGAGAAAGTGAGCGGACAACGTTGTAAGTGTAATTACACAGACGGACGCTCGTGTATGTCCAAATTTTCTAGCAACAGCGTAAATGATACACAGCGATTAAGGACGTCAAGAGACGTGTTAATTAGCCATGTTGTCATGACACATAACGTCATCCGCCACATAAACTTGCGTAAGGTTCTGCCCGAGCGGTGACATCACAACCTACCGGATGTCCCAGAAGCGCACTTTCTTATCAAAATGTCCGCTCATCACACACTGCTCTGTGCACACGATGTCGTTACAGCTGGAGCCGGCAAACACCGTCTTCATACCTGAGGGACAGTAAAGACACATAGCACTGTTAGCATTAACAGACAGGGTTTGAAGTTAACAATTTTTTTTGTCTTTGGGAATTCTCTTGATTGTTGCTAGCATAAAGCGTGTTAGCGGCGGGTGCATGGATAACACCGAATGTTAGCGTTGATGTTAGCTAATGTGCGCTTACAGACTTTGCTTCGCAGGTCCCACAGTTTGAGCGTGCGGTCGTAGCTCCCCGAGACGATGCGTGCGTTGTCCAGCAGGAACCGTGCAGAGAGAACCTTCCCACTGTGACCTGTTAACGTGTGCTGGATTGGAAAAAGTTGCACAGGTTATACACACATACATAAATGTATACACACACACACATATATATATATATATAGGTGATACAGGTCTCAGCATGAGGTTGAGATCAGTAGCTCGAGTCTCCGCCTCCCTATTGGACGCTGCTGCGATGTGTGTGTCTCTGACCTCTGATAAACACACACGTACACTGAGCAGAACGCCCTTTCATGTCAGCCTCCCCGTACCCCAAAACACACACACCTAGAGCATGCTGGGAAACACAACTGAAGTGGCTTACTGGAACTGAGGAAAGGGAGGGGGCGGAGCCCTGAGTGTCAGACCTTTTACATCACATCACTGACCTTCACGGTGCAACTCCTGAATCAGCTAAAGCAAGTATGTATATGTGTGCGTGCGCATGTGTGTGTATGTCTCACCCTCAGTCTGTAGTCGTCCACGGTCCATATCCGACTGGCGAAGTCATTCGATGCAGCCAACAGGTAGGAGCCCTGAGGAGGACACACACACACACTTATTAAAAACACTTCGATTCATCCTGAGCAATCTATTTGATTCATTTTGATTCATTCCTAAATGAATCATTTAATTCACGCAGATTCGGTTGTAATTGATTCTGATTCAGATCAACTCACCAAATAAAAGTCTTATTTAAGTTGATTTGAATCAACTATAACGATTCATGCTCAGATCAATTTGCTATGATCATTAATAAGATTCATTTACATGACTGATTCATTCATTTAACTCATTACTCTTCTCCTTGATTCATATAAATCAAAATAAATTAGGATGATTCTTTCTTTCAAGGTAATGTGATTCAGATTCGTTCATTTGAATCAGTCATTTGATTCATGCTTATTCCTGATTCACACGATTCCTTAATTTGATTTAAACTGATTAACTGTGATCCATTACACAGAAAAAAATTATGTTCAAAAGTTTATGAATTAACTCCTGATTAATTCTTTGATATTTAATTGTTCATTCGAGTCACATTGATTCATCGAATCAATTTATAATGATTCCTTCATGGGGGTCAATTAATTGATCATACTGATTTGTATTAGTTCTGTCTACTCAATTGATTTATGTCGTCTGACATGAACCTGGTTTGATCAATTTGTGTCGTTCATATTTATTTATTTTATTGCTTAACATTGATAAAAGTTCTGAGGCAACTAAAGTGCACTTTGTGTGTATAATACACTGCGGTGTGTGTGTGTGGATGATTTACTCACCGTGCTGTCAAACTCGATGCTGGTTATTCCAGCGTTACTCCCCATTAAAGCGCCTTTATACTCACAGTGACCTACACACACACACACACTAAATCAGACTCAAAGATAATTCAATAAACAGAAACAAGTGTGTCTAATTGCCCATTTCAGACTGATCATTGCAGCTCACAAAGCATTCTGGGAAATATAGCTGAGAGGAACAGAAGAGGCGTCAGTGTACATTACCTGCCATGACCTCCCACAGTTTCACACGTCGGTCCATTCCTCCTGTAGCGAGCTGACGAGAGCCGGGACTGAACCTGACCGCATTCACCTCGCCGTCGTGGGCGTCCTGAGAGAGAGAGAGAGTCAGCTCTGCATATACCTCCATTTAAACTACTCCCAATAGTTTTCTTTCTTTATCATTTAACTCCTACAGAATGAATCAGTTAAATTTAATTGGTTCATAGTTTATTTGATCTGTTCATATTAGCCTGTGATTTGATCCACATGACTTAATTTTTTTCTGATTTCTATTACACTGATTTATTCAATTTATATTGATTTGTATACTGATCTGTTTGATATTGATACAAACGATTCACTTAAAACTTGATTCATACTGATCTGTTCGTTTGAGCCTACAATCAGATCCATATGATCCAATGATTTGACTCAATATTGATGATTGATATGATTCCTGAATGATTCGTTCAACTCAAACATTTATGAACTGTTTTACTAGTATTGATCAATAACTGAATGGCATTCATGTTACTTATGTCTCACTTGATTACTTGGTCTAATTGACTCATTTGATTCATTTCAGCTGATTCATAACATTTGATTTTATTTCACGTCACATTAGAAGGAAGGTCTCAGATTGAAAACTGGTGATCATGAGCTGCTCGCGCCTCCCCTTAAGCTCCGCCCTCCTGTGAGTGGTTTGTACATGTGAGTGTGTAAGTTCTAGTGCGTGAACAAAGTGAAAATGTTTCTGTCAGACGTTTCTACTCTGTGTGACATGCTGTCTCTCTCGCACACACACACACACTGAGCAGAACGGCTCTCGGTGTCAGCCACAGTGCTGCTCCAACATGCACACCTAGAGCATGCTGGGAAACTCGGCATGTGGGCTGGGAGGACCGGAGGAGCTGGTGGGAGCCGGAGCTCTTGGCTTCAGACCTTTTACAACTCATCACTGACCTTCCTTCTAAAGTTGGGAGAATTTACCCATAATGCATTGCCTTTAACAGTTTCTTGGGTACCATTTTGCATAGAGTGATAACTTTTGACCTTTCACAACAGTTCAGAAAAACAGGGTAAAAACTCACAAACACGTGGAGGGCGGTGGAGGGGACGCGGACGTCGGCGCACACACCGGAGGGAGTCTCTGCGTTGTCCGGGGGCGAGCCGTGGGAGTTCAGGGACCGCCGCCTGCTAACACTAACACGCATACACAACAGCTTTTTACAGACATCTTTTAAACTATTTTACAAACATCTCTATCGTTCTCTCTCATACACACTCACACAGACACACACTTACCCAAACATATTGGAGATGGAATCTAGGAGACTACCGGGAGGAAGCTGAGACACTCGTTTACTGAGGACATCAAGATAAAAGAAATGAGAGACAGAGGGTTCTTTTCAGCATGACCAAAGGGTCTATATTTTTAGCAGGAGGGACGAGAGTAAAAAAAAAAAAAAAAAGAGAGAGAAAGTGAGAGAAAAGCAGAAGTATGCAGACAGACAGATGTAGGTAGCCAGGCGATGTTCTAAAGAAAGAGAGACATAAAAATCCAGAAGATCAGACAGAAAAGACTAACATGGACATACTGGTAGTGAGAGAGAGACAGAGAGATATATTTAGGACAAACATTTACCAATCTATAGGCAATCGATCCTCTCACAGCAGAGACAGAGAGCCAGACACATAAAGAAAGGCAGGAGAAATGGGTGAGACGTTGAAACAGACAGCACAAAAGAGACAAAGAAACAGGACATGCAAAAAGAAACACACACACACACACAATTAGGCAAGTCTACACACACGGTGAGTTACGGAGCGATGTCGCAAAAGCGAGACACAGTAAAAGATCAGAACACACCACACACAGACACACACACCAGTTTGAGGAGCTGGGGGTGGGGTTAATAGAGCCAGCAGACAGACCAGCCAACACACTCACTCACTCGCACACACACACGTATGATGTATAAAGTATAAAAAAGCAGGTGTATTGTGTATGTACTGTACCTGGGTGTGCGGCTCATCGGGTGGCTGGGAGACGTCTCTCCTGTCCCTTTGCCCGTCTCCTCTGGAAGCACCTCAATGTCATCCTCCCTGAGCCAATCAGAGAGCGGAATTATTAACCAATCACATGACAGAGTGGTGTATAGGCAAGTTACATCAGCATTAACCAACACACACAGAAACACACTTACATATCGATAGGTAGCGGCTCTTTGGCGGCATCGGCCAACTCTTTCTGCAGCTTCGCTTGTCTGCGCCTGAACACACACACACACACACACAAAACAGATAAATGTGGTGAAAATAGTAAATGGCTTTTGTTTGTTTGTTTGTTTGTTTTAAAGTAAATAAATGAATTATAGAAAATTATACTCAAAATGTGTTTAGAAAAAGAAAGCATTTTAATTTTAAAGGGTTAAGTAAAATAGGGTTAGTGCAGCACTGTTAATATACTGGAAATGGCACTGAAATAATACTTTATTAAATATTAAATATTTATTTATTTAGATTATATTTTAAGTAAGGTATTTCCAAAAATATAATCTTAAAACTCCAAGTTCTTTTTTTCAAGCTGAGTGTGTGTGTGTGTGTGTGTGTGTGTGTGTGTGTGTGTGTGTGTGTGTGTATAACAGTATCATTAATGCTATCAGAAACAAGAGTGGTATCAATGTCTGTAGTATGCAATGGAATAAACAAGAAAAAACAACATGAATTTAAATCTAGAATAAACTTGAATGTTTATCCCAAAAAAACAAAGAAACTTGCATACAGTTAAGTCAGCAATACAAATACAAAACTATAGAAATTCAAATTCTCAAACTAAAAAACACAGCAGTATCTTAGGAACTAAGTATGTATTAAAATGAATGAAAAACGTAAGAAACGTAAGAAACTAATGCTTAGGTGAAAGTTTAGCTTTTAACTTTTACAGTTTACTTGAACTTCATACTTAAAATTTCCTTCACACATAAATATTCTAAGTTATATTAATTTAAAAATGAAAAAACTCTCATCAGTTAAAAGTTGTAAAACTGCAAATCCAATACAATCACTTGATGATTTTAACATTAAAATATAAACAATTTAACCAACATTGAAAACTATTGAAACCGCAGACTAAACTTTAGTTGAAAACTAAAACAGTGGAACTTGTAGCAAACAACAAGGTCCCTTTCAAATCCAAAAGTTAAAATTACAAAAGCTTAATAGCCACCGTTAAAACTATCCCAAACAGAACTTTAGTCAATGTAAAATTCAAAAAGTTGTCTTATAAATCTTTAAAAATAAATAAATCCAAGCATCTAACCTGTACTTCGGTTGAACTCCATGTGCAAGTGATAATGTTGAACATCTAATGCTGTATTTAACCCCTGAAGACCCTCCTTCCTCTATTTTACTCTAGCCAATCAGATTCTAGCACATAATGAGTATCTATAATTCAGGAAGTTGTTCTCATATTCTGGCCAATCACATGCCAGTGTCAAAAACAATACACTTTGCATTAGAACTCAAGTATAAGTTGATTATAAAAATAATTAAATACTTTAAAGTCCTGACTTATTTAACAAAATGGGAGCTAAAAAATAAAAAAAAAAGCACACAGGTTGGTATAAAAACACAAAAATAAATAAATAAAATGAAACTTAATGGTAAATTTGCATTATAAAGTTTAAACTATGTGGTGCATCCACGATACACATCCTTCTGAGTGCGCTGTTGCTATAGAAAGAGTAATTTATGTTGTAAAACAAGGGCTTTAATGTAAATCTGAGATTTGCTTTGCTGCTATAGAAATATATTTATTTTACAGAGAGTAAAAAATAAATAAATAAAACTTTGCACCCTGTTCAGGTATGTCAGAAAGTTTAGGTGTGTTGTATAAATATGTAAAATAAATCAAACAAATTAATTTGTTTACTTTTATAGAATAAAAAAAATAATAATAAATTCACATTTATTATTTCATTTAAATGCGATTCTAAGTAAATGGTTACAAACCGTAAAAGAGGTTTCATTTTATTGAACTAGCCAACGTACTGTACAACTAAGGGGTTATATGGTAGTTACTAATGACCCTAACCTAAAGATATTTATAGATAAATAGGTTTTAACCACCAAACCGTTAAAAAAATGCCATATTTACTATAGATCTGCTGATATCTACCATCTTAGATTACATGCTTTAGTTGAACTTCGTTGTGGTTAAATGTAATATACAGTAGCACTTAAACTACACAAAGCAATAAAGAGATACATTCTGACCTTTGGTAAAAAAAATTTTTTTTAAACCAAGGGAACAAAACTACAGCTCGTCCTCATAATCAAAACGTCTGCTGAGGGACTTCCTGCTATCTTTGACACAAAGTAAAAGACACGATACCTTCTCAGACGATTTCAGTTCTCACTCTTTGTCTTTCGTGTTAATTAACTAGTTTATCGTGCTTTGATGTTTAAAAAATTATTACTATCCTTAGTATCTGATTTCAATTTAATACATGGTCGGTTACGAATTCCTACTAGACTAGCTAAAAAAACTAAAACTAAATAATAATGATAATAAAAGAATAATAATTCCCTTGATTCTTTATATAAATGTAATAAGGACACAAGTTTTTCATTGTTGCATTCATTTACAGGTCTGAAAAGTTTAGAGACTTGCACCTATTATAAGTCAATGTAGTGATTAAGAGTCCTGATGGCCCATCTGCCATTTTTAATCTGCTTGTTTTCATTATATGGGTGTGTGTGGGTTGGGGAATGAGCAGGTGATCACCTTTAAAACACCCCACGTTCACACTTTTTAAACACGTAAATATTCACAAAGGCTGTTTTTTGCTCATATGACTCTGATGTGTTTTATTCATTTCAGTATGAACGGCCCTAAACACACAGAATCCAAACCCCTTCGATTCTGATTTGGGCCACTTCCAAATGTGCTTCCAAAGTCCGATACGGATCAGATTTTATTTTTTCTGCAATGCAACCTCGGTCTATACAGACAAATAAATCATGCGACTTTGCATCAACACAACTCGACACTTGTTAATAAATAAAAAATGTATATGTCACATATAAACCATACACAGTATGATCTGCAGCGAGATGTTTGTACGTCTGTCTGTCACAGGATTTCTCTACAATAAAAGGAAAAATTGCACTAGAAGAATACAAAAAAAAAAAAAAAAACTAATTTACATTTAATAGATGTAAAATAAATTGAATAAATAAACACATTTTGAACTATGAAAGATGGCAGTCGGCAGGGAAGGAGGACTTCAGTAACTATGAACTTTATTCTGTGTCTTGCTCTTGACTTTATATGTTTTTATATTCAAATGATATTTCAATACAATTTTATTTTATTATTTGTATACATTATACAAATGTTATTTCATACTTCATATTCTTTATTTGAAAACTTTTGCTAAAAAAATTTGCTAAACGTTTAGCAGACGCTCTTATCCAGAGCGACTTACATTTATTTTTTATTTTTTCTTTAATCTCATTACACATCTGAGCAGTTGAGGGTTAAGGGCCTTGCTCAAGGGCCCAACAGTAGCAACTTGGTGGTTGTGGGATTTGAACCTGGGATCTTCCGAACCGTAGTCCAATGCCTTAACCACTGAGCTACCCCTGGCCACGGATATCAAACTGTGTACGACTGTGTATGTGAAATATAATTTGAAATTTTTGAAGAACCCAAAAATCTAATCATTACACTAGTAAAGCTTGGGTCATGCAGACTTTAAGGCGTGTTGATTCATTTAATCCACCTGAACAGTTTCTGGTATCACGGCTGTGTCGGTAAATAACTTTAACAAAAACAAGACAACAAAGCAAAAAGATTGTTTTATTTGGAATAGATAAAAAGATAACAGGAAAAAACTGTAGGTGTTACAGGTCTGTGTGCAGGCTTCAGATTGAACAACCAGACCTTCTGAACATCTTATAAACATCTACAGTGATGTTGCTGTAAAACAAGTTAGAAAGCACATATTGCAAACTACTCCACGAGATCTCAAAAGGAATGGCTGAATGAGGCTAGAGGTGAACCTGAATGTAGCAAGAATAGAAACGTTTCCGGTTTAAAAGCCAAACCGAAAGAAGCGGCCACACCGTGAACGTAGCCTTAGTTGGAAAATTATAAATGTTAGTCTTAGATTGGTATAGTACTGCAACTTGGACACTGATCAATAGAGATAATTGGGGGTGTTGATGCACTGATGTATGGTGAATCTTTTGTGGGTGGTAATATGCTGCAGTTCCTCTCGAATCCCACAGATGGCATGTTCTAAACTGTTCATGCATTCGTAAGAAGCACAGCATCGTGTGTTGTAGGAGTGAATTTTTTTCTACGTTTGTATTGAATTCTACCAAAATAAAAATATATATATATGTATAAAAAAAACAAAAAAAAAACGTGTCACTTATAGAATTGCTATACAGAATTTATTTGCATCTAGGTATCGTGACTATATCGTATCGGTTGGTCCCTGATGATTGCCATCCCTACTGACCAACAATAAAAAAATATATTTGTGAATGAACTAAAATGTATAGTTGTATATCAATACCAAACTCTTTTCTATTGTCTTTAAGGGTAAACTTCAAGTCAATTTTTAAGATTTCTTTGCAAAAACAAAACCTAAAAATGAATTTCCTTTTTCCAGCTTACCATTAAGATAGCTGAAAGAGGTTTTTAACATTCTACAGTTTGAGACCAAAAAGTCTAGACTAAAGAGGAAAAAAAAAAAATCCTGACCCAGGTGCATTAAACCACAAACAACCTGACATTGTTTTCTTTAAAAAGTGGATCAAACCATTTACCACATAACCAAATCGCAGATGCTGAAACACACACACACACACACACACACACACACGTGTATAAACCGGACACCACTCGTACACTATTCACGATAATGTTTTAAATCCGGGGAGTCGTACAAGTTGAAAACAACAGACTCTCAATCGCAGGTTTTTCCATCGCTCATCCCGCTCTACATGTATTTGAAGTTTTGTATGAGTTCATTCGTTCTCAATTTTTTTTCTTTCATGTTTCAATCTTACAATTATCAGTAGTGTGTATAAGCAGACACGGTACACTCACGGTACAGCAGAGCAAAAAGCAAAAAGGGAAAAGTGTGTGTGTGTGTTCGTCCCTGACGAGACGATGACAGTCAATACTTGTTCACACTCTTTGAATGTGTGTTAAAAGTGTGAAGTGCAGGAACATGAGCGAGTTAAACAATTGTAAATGTGGTGCAAAGGGTGGAGAGCGCTGTGGGACGGACTTTAAGGCATTAAAAATCTACATTAGAATAAATAAATAAAAATAGATAATTAAACAAACAATTAAACTTGATATTATATCCAAGTGCAGCAAATGACCCAAATTACCTGAAGTTGATAAAGTCGAGGTTTTATGCAACGTCATCATGTTGCATATAAGAGAACACATGCGAACAGTTTATGTTTAGTTTTTTTATTTCCAAAATATACAGAATTTATTCCATTTAATTAATTTTCAGGTTTTTATGTAGCACAATTTGATGAAAGAACTATTAAACGTACCATTTAGTATTCAATCTTTTTATATTTGGGCTTACAACATATAGTAGAACAAATAATTTAATTTAAAGGATATGTTAATATTTATTTATTTACTCTTTCACTATGTAACTATTCTAATTTGCATGAAGTCTTTGGACTCTGGGAGGAAATCACAAATCACACTCCTAATCAATTCCAAATTCCTATATTATTTATTAGTATATTACACGTGTAAGTATGTTCGATTAAATGAAAAGAAAAACTTCAAAATAAAGTCACTATAGCAAGCACAATAAGTTGTAAATTAACAGTGAAACAAGTGAACACGGATAAGGCTGACGCTGTGGACACGCCCATCTTTGGCAGCTGCTAACAAATATTAATGAGCATGCAAATACAACGGTCATGTGACAAGACAAACAAGATGTCGGGGAAACCCAAAGGGTTTTTCTTTTGTGAGTTGGCTGGGTGTCCACCATAATGGTTGTTTTACAGAAAATGATAATGAGGTCTCAGGTCACATGATCTCAGTGCCATGGAAGGGAGGTTGGGAGTAATCTAAAAAGGGAGTAATACTAAAAGTACAGGCTGCACAAAACAATTTTCCTAAATATTTTTTAATAGATAAATGTTTAAGGCCAAGACAATAACGGTATCGTATGAATAATCTTTTTGTTTATTGTGTACTTGTATAGTCTAAATCAATCTTTAAGACAATAAAGAAGTACAAAAAATGATTTGACAAACTTTACATAAATTTCAGAATATACATCTACTACCGGTAATAAACTGCAGGATTTTGCGGTCAAATCATTTCACAGGTCCCTGTTTCTGTGCACGATTATAATTATGCAACACTATCTTTAAGACACCGCGCTTCTAAGGTCTTCCACATACACAGATCAAAATTTACCTCAGCACGAAGCAAAAATTAAATACGCCCTTTAACATCCAGTATGGTTTAATGAATTAGTGTCAGGCTGAGAACACTTAGTTTAAAGTTCAATGCTGAGCATCAGAAAGTACAAATATGATGATAACTACACAGAAAATGAGAGGAAAGCACACAGTAATTGCTGATTAAAGAATTTCCTTTTTAGTTTTTTTAATTTTACTATAATCACTAATAAAAAAAAAAAAATTCACTATTCAATCATGTTTTTTCACACGTTTTCACAAACATTTGAACATAATAATGAAAAAACATTGCATATTTTCAGGCTGTAAATAACTGTGAATTTTGAACATTTGTTTGTTTTTAGCCCAAGAAACCGCATTAGAAATTATTCAAAAACAATTCACGGACACTAAGCTTGTGTGCTGTGTGCTGAGGCTTTTAGTTTACCGATATGAGGCCAAATATCACATCCATGATACTGCAACTGCTCTACATGTTAAAATATGGACCGTGTGCTGCTTAGATTGTGCACAATAGAATGTATACAGATGGTCCCCGACTTACGAACGTGCTGCCAGAACAGAACTCGTTTGTAAGTCCAAATTGTTCATAAGTCTGGCAAAGTAAGCTTTGTACGCCTTTGACATCATGTGTCCAAAAACCATAACTGCACCTATATTTTTGTACAATACACGCAAGTTACTGAACTAGCTGTACTAGACTTTTTAGCTAGAAAGTTTGCGCTAGAGAACGTGTACTGGTGAGCGTGTTTGTAAGCATGTCTATCTGCATTGCTCAGTTTTATATGTTGACAAGTACAACCATTCTCTCGTGGCGTCAACTAGACTCGCATTAAGAGAAGTACATGAATCATGTTTGAGCACTTTAAAATGTTTGCAGAGTGAACGTGTAAATGTATGCGCGTGCGCGTTGCGCATTTGCACCGACCTGCAGTCCTTCTCGTTCTCCGCGTTGAGCCGGTTGGCCTCTTGCGCCTTCTCTGCCATCCAGCGTGTGACGAGCTCCTGATTGTCCTCCGTGGTTTTGCGCAGTTTCTCCTCCAGAGCGTTGAACGTGATCTGTAACGCGTAGTACTCGTCCCGCAGTGTCTGATTGGCTCGCTCCAGATCCGACAGGTTGCTGCGCAGCTCACGGCAATCGCCTTCTAGCTGGGAGATCTGCTGCTGGTACTCCAACATCCTACACACACACACACACACACACACACACACACACACACACACACACACACACACACACACACCGCAGCATGTGAGAACTCAGACGTTCCACAAATATAAAACATTAAAAGGTTCATTAATAAATAAATTCAAATAAATAAGCAAGTTAATAAATAAAATATTATTGCTGTTGAATTGCTGTGGAATACAACAGCAATAACATTTTATTCATCTACTTATTTATTATGCCATGCAGTTACAAACAGCGTAGTTTATTATAACTGCACGGTCGGTCCTGTGTTCTTCCTTACATTTATTTGATGGAACATAGTAGAAAAAAAAATTAGTTAAACCTAACACCAAAGACACTGCTAAATAGCTCGACTCTTCTAGCTCCCAATTTGTAAAGGTTTCTTTAAATTCTATATTAAGATCATAATATAACAATATAAGATAACATAAACATGATATAATTTCGAGATTATCATTTCGAATAAGAATTTTAAAAAGTTATACTAGAGCAAATTTTTTAAAAATGTATAAAAAAAAAAAAAACAATAATAATCCGACCCATGCGCAAGTGAAAGAAAAAAGATCATGTTATATAAAAATATTTTCAGTTCCCAAAACATTAAGCTGCTTGTTACAGAATCCAATGCCCTGTTTTCCATTAGCGTCAGGCCACATTTATTTATATACTGATTTTGTCAATCCGTGTATAACCATCTGAGACCTGCTACCTTATTATCCAACATTTGTGTCATACTTTCTGTAAATAATGGATAATAGATTGTGTGTAAAATTTCAGGCTTGTATCTGCTTCAGTTTCTGCGGTAGGTTAGTGCACAGCCCAACTTCACTGTAAAAACAAGTGCTATACTGTAGGGAAAAAAAAAAACTTTCAAAAGATCCGCAAGTTAATATTTTTTTAATTATTCATACTGAATTTGTGAAATTTTCACGGACTGTTTTTTTAGTACAATATTTCCAATTTACGGAATAATAAAAATTGTATAATAATAATAATAGTAAGTGCTATGTGATTTGATTCATCCTTGTATATCTCCAGGTAAAGTCCCAACAGATCTTTAAAATATTCCATGTCTTTTACTTGCATATATAGCTTACTTATGTTATAGCACTGAAACTCGTACTTCCTAGTATTTCTTTTTGAACGATTTCACTTTTCAGCAGACAAACGTGCAACCACGGAACTTTAATTTTAAAAGTTAAATGCATCTTTTACTACACAAAAATTCCTGAAAATTTCATGAATCCAGTGTGAATTATTTAAAAGTAATGACTTATGGATTTTTTTTTTTTTTAAAGGCCCACACCCACTCTTTTATGTACAATCTTAAAAATGGATGCATTTACAAGCCTGAAATTCTGCAAATTATTTATTGGAAATACTGATTTTACTTTCTAATTAAGTACAAAGCAAAAGTGTACTTGCAACACTGTTGTTGGTCTTTTAATCTGGGAATTTAACCACATTATTAAGTATACAAATACAAGCACAGGTAATTCCATGGGGAAAAAATCTACACTATAAAAATTTATTTAATGAAATAAATCCAATATAATTTATAGCTTTAATATTAGTGATCTTTCATGCTTGTGGAGAGATTTAATGCCCTGTATCTTTCACCATCACATCATCTGCAGTTCAGTCAGCTTTCTGTGAAGTGGAGTTTATCTACTGTAGCAGGTGATATGTTGCTTGTTCATGTCATTATAAGCGTCCTACATGTTATTTGTGGTTGTGTAGAACCCGGTTACAGCTGTAAACGATGGTTCAGCCGTGAAACCATCATTTCATTTCATTTCAGGTCAGACTATAATGACATCACCGGGACAGAGTCCCGACCAGTTTGTCTCACCACCTTGTCACGCACATTCATATTTTTATTTTCATACAAGACTACCTCTTCAAAATGCAGTTCCGCAAAGTGCAAAATTCACCTTTTTAATTCATTTGCCCCCAGATAACAAGGGGCAAAAGCAGGTTTTGAGATCAAATCCAAGGTCATTCAAGAGCTTTATTGATTCAATTGCTACACACACACACATATCTTCCAGTGTCATGTTACTCACTTGGCCTCGTTGTTCTGTATTTCTTTGTCTTTCTGTTGAATCTGGTTATTCAGTTCAATGACACTCTGGGCCAGCTGGATGGACACAACCACAAACACACATTTTACTTCATTTACATCATCACCAACATGGATAGATGAATCACTCTTTCTTATAAAAGCAAAAAACAAAAAAACTAGGAAATGTAGTTGACCTGTCTTGACCTGACCTGTCCAAAATAAATTCTGGGTCTTGTGAACCACTCAGTGTGTGTGTGTTTGTGTTTTTTATGTTTATGCGTTTGTGTTCAGCGTGCTAACCTCGCCCCGTTTTTTGTGCAGCTCCGTGAGCTCTTCTTGGTGTTTGATTCGCATGCGAGACATTTCCTGCTGCAGCACGTCACAGCGGCTCGACTCGGCCCCTGGGCTGCGTATGTACACAAACACAAATGTGCGCAGGCAGTGTTATCAATATAAACTCACAGATGTTACATGTAAACACTGTGTCTTAACAAGATATCGCTGCGGATATTGCTTAGTGTTCACTGACCTGAGGTCATGTCTGTTCTGTACTTCATATTTCTCTGTTTGAAGTCTCTCTGAGAGAGTGGACTGGAGATCTGACTTCTCCAACAACCTGTTATCTACACACAGAGAGAGAGAGAGAGAGAGAGAGAGAGAGAGAGAGAAAAGGAGGAAGGATACAAAGTTAAAGAGACCATTTAAGACAGACGAGACAATTACACGGAGTAAGGAAGAGACAGACGGGCACAGATTTGGAAATAGACAAACAGACAGACGGACAAAGACACTGCGTTTATGTGCGTGTGTGCCGGTTACTCACACTGATGGATGATCTCCTCAAAGGCCTGTCGCTGCACACGGTCTCTCTGCTTCAGCTGCTCCGCCACGTGCCTCTTCCACACACACTCCACCCTACGACCCGCCATCGCCTGCACACACACACAGATCAGTTGTCTTCCTCCGACAAACCGTGTTTCACACACTGACTCCTTTTCCAGTTGTGATGCGTTCTGACAGCCTGTCAATCAAACAGCCCGGGCTCTGGATAGACAACGATGACGTCACGTCGCGTCACGTGACGCGAGTCTGCAGTCTTTTAAGATTTAGACTCAAAAGGCACATATAAAGTACATGTTAAAATCTCCAGCATTGTTAACCATTAAATATGTTTTAAATAGCAATATTTAAGGTCTTAAATGCAGGATTTAAATTAAAGGCGACGACTCAGTTCTGGTTTAAGGTGGGGAATTCGGACGAGACCCGGATGTAAACAGTGAAATATACATTTCCTTTTTCCCCCCCAGTTCAGGGTTAGTTTTGTTGTGTTTATTTTTGGCTATTTATGTCTTTGAAACATGACTTTGATTAAAACAACACACGACTTCATCTCTGTTAGTGAAATTAAAGCAAATAATTCCAAACAACTATGGATTTCCAGCTCACACACAGGTGCTACCTTACATCCGATCAGCAATATTAACTCTTTACACAATGATAAACCATCATGATCTGCTGGTTAATGGAAAAATAAACAAACTAGATAAGACTGCACGTTAGCCACCCTGCTAACCAGACTTGCCATGTCATCATCCAAACGCTCCACGCAATCCCGGGGACAAAATCAGCGGTCCCTTATCTTCTCAGAAAACGAATCATGAAAACTCTTTTTTTCTGTGTCCCCCCCCCCCCCAGTTAATTAAATAGTGTTTTCCTGTTTGTGTTAGCTAGCTAAAATCAGGCTAAACGTGACAGGACGCATGCGCACTTGCTACACCACCTCGACGCTGGCGCGCGTGCGTCAAAGGGTCGCGAGCGAGAACTTGGCGAAGCAAACATGAGCTACTGTGACGCTCACTATGTACGCCTTATTTTGTAAATATGCAAAAATATATATATCCAGGCAACTCCGCGGAATTAACATAACGAAGATCCGTTTTTTACACAACTCTTAGCTAGCTAGCAATATATTTTTTTTTTTTTTCAATACAAAAACATATTGGCAGCTTACGTGAATTAGCGTCTTTTCCCAATATTTCTAAACACTTTGGAGATTCTGGGAGAATCCTGGTTTAATTTGTCTTACACGGAAAATAAAATACATTTTTAAAAATCACATCTATTCCGTCTGTTAGCTAGCCGACTCCAGACACTTTTGGAACAACCATCTTGGCTCGTGCACAGAATCACTTCCGGTTCTGAAATTAAACCACGCCTTCAACACGGAAGACAGAAATTTTCCGGAAGTCCTTATTTGGTAATCGGCGTAACTGAAACTAAAACTACAGTACGACCGAAGATATATAGTCACGAAAGAGCGATAAGAGTTAGAAAAGAAATAATATAAAAAAATGTATAATAAAACAAAACGCAAAATATTAACGAATTAATAATAATAATAATAATAATAATAACTTTAAATATTATTATTTATTCACAGGTGTGACAGAAGAGTTCAATGTGGATGTGGGTCTGCATCAGGGATCGGCTCTGAGCCCCTTTTTGTTTGCTCTGGTGATGGACAGGATGACAGATGAGGTCAGACAGGAGTCTCCATGGACTATGATGTTTGCAGATGACATTGTGCTTTGTAGCGAGAGCAGGGAACAGGTGGAAGAAAATTTGGAGAGGTGGAGGTACGCTCTGGAAAGCAGAGGAATGAAGGTTGGAAGTTGGAGTACATGTGTGTGAATGAGAGGAACCCAAGAGGAACGGTGAGGATACAGGGAACAGAGGTAAAGAAGGTGCAGGACTTTAAGTACTTTGGGTCAACGTTCCAGAGCAACGGAGAGTGTGGAAAGGAGGTGAAGAGGTGGGTACAGGCAGGTTGGAATGGGTGGAGAAAAGTGTCATGTGTGTTGTGCGATAAAAGAGTATCAGCGAGAGTGAAAGGAAAGGTGTACAGGACAGTGGTGAGACCAGCGATGCTCTACGGCTTAGAGACAGTGGCACTGAAGAATAGACAGGAGGCAGAGCTGGAGGTAGCAGAGCTGAAGATGTTGAGGTTCTCTTTGGGAGTGACAAGAATCAAGAATGAGTTAATCAGAGGGACAACCCATGTGAGATGTTTTGGAGATAAAGTCAGAGAGGCCAGATTGAGGTGGTTTGGACATGTTCAGAGGAGAGATGGTGAATATATCTGTAGAAGGATGCTGAGGTTGGAACTGGCAGGCAGGAGGTCTAGAGGAAGACCAAAGAGGAGATTTATGGATGCAGTGAGAGAGGACATGAAGTTAGTTGGTGTGAGAGAAGAGGATGCAGAGGATAGGGTTAGATGGAGGCAGATGATTCGCTGTGGCGACCCCTGAAAGGGAACAGCCGAAAGACAAAGAAGATTCACATTTCTAAAAGAAATTAGTTTTAGTCAGTGTGACTAACATCAGATTTGAAAACATCGTGTTATTTTTTTATGAATAAAAAAAGAAAGCAAATGAAATTTAACAGTTTATTAGAATTATTAAACCCTCTTCTCAAAGAATCATTTTTATAATTACTGCAGTTTAAATAAACTGACGCCAGGAGGCGCAAGTTTATCCATAATGTTTGATTCAGCTCCAACAAAAGTAGTAAGCACAATTAAAATTTATTTCTCACTAGAATTCCGAAATATCATTCAACCCCATATATAGAAATCCAGAAGAACCTCGGCATACAAATTTAATTTGATTTGGTGGTGAATTCTTACATTGAAAATTTGTATTGCAAAACAAATTTTCCAATAACATATTCGTTCCAGTCACCCAAAAATATTACCAATGTTACTAATCTTCAACACTATAATCATATATTTGCATATAAAAACAATCAAACCATTTAGAAAAGGCATGTAAATGACGTAAAATATGGAAATAAATAGACATTAAACCTCACTAATAATCAATTTATGATTTCTTTTGGCACCGGGTGTTTTTTTATCAATGATATCTTTAATAATTTCCACTAAAAGTGGCTTTCTTTTTTTCTTGCTACCGTCCTTACTAGCATTCATGGGACCCATGGTGCTATGTCTTCACTAAATTCACACACACACAAAAACATTCGTAAACACATTTCGCTCGACTTTCCACTGATGCAAACTAATATTGAACAGCTCCCGGCCGTTCACATATGGTTTTGTACATTTGGTTCATTTGTTCCTTCACATTCTTTCATATGCTGATGCAGAGTCTTTGTAAAATGTTCATTCTTAAACAATTCCTTTTCAATTGTAAAATTTGCAAATGAGGGCATTCATATGCTGAGGTTCCGTTGTACCTAATATTATCAACTAATTACTCAAATTTTAAAGATACATAAATATATTTTATTGTTATTACTTAACAAACGGCAAAGCCGCATCAAAACAACAACAATTCATAAAGGCAAAAGCACACAGTCTCACAAACATTTATTCACATAAACAACACAATGACATGATGTGTAACACCGTAAATAACACACACACAAGTACTCGCTCAAACAAAAAAATTGTGTGTCAGACAATTTTCATTTCCAGGGTGGACGAGGCGTTGGGTTCAGACGTACGCTCTGCCGCTGCTGCTTTCCGACTGCATACCTGTTTTATAGATCTGCTGATTGGCTGATGACTTATACCTGTAACCACTGACACACACACACACACACAAAACATTGTTAGTGTGGACACTTCATTAGTGCAGGATATTAGGGTGGACGCTTGTCATCAAATTCCAAACCTCTATAAAAGACAAAACTACAAAAAAGGGAGTGTGCTCAAATTTCCAATACTGCAGCTCAGCCACTGCAGCGAGTCTGCTACCAATGATGCACACTAACCTTTTCTTGGTTCACAAGTGTGTGTGTGTGTGTGTGTGTGGGTGTGGGAGATACACACCTTGCAGCTTTGGGTGAACTTGCTCTCTTGAATGATCCACACAGCATGGCTCCTCCCATAATCACACACACAGCCGCGGCCCATCCCAAATACAGACCAGTTCCCAGCTCAGATCTACACACACGTACACACACACACACATGTATTATACACTCACATTATCCACCATATATACGGTATATTCCTCCATCTTATCTCCTTTTTTCTTTTATTTCTAGCTAAGTCATTTACTGTACTTTAGCCTCTACTTTTCCTGGCAGACGCAGCACACCCATAAACACTGTGTTCACCTGCTCTTATCAAAGAGTTATTGTCTTATATGAACCATTCGCCTGGGTCACTGCGGTTAACAGGTGAAAAAAAATCAACAATAAGATGGTGTGATCGAGGTTTCCACCCTGGTCCCATCCTGACACTGGCTTATGTTCCTACAGCACTTGTTACAAGTTGACTGTTACATAGCGCTAACACTGGAGACTCCTTCCACAAATATAGAATAAAAATCACTTAATAGGAAACCTCTTACAAATACACCTTCTGGCCAATCAGAATTCAAGAGTGTTTGTGTTTCCGTGTGTGTGTGTGTGTATGTGTTTGCTCACTTTGTTCCTGCGTAATAGGGGTCATTGAATTCCTGAACGATGCGCGATGCATACCACGACACAGCCGTCAGGACGCACAAACCTAAAACACACAAACACTGTTAACATTTTACACACTTTTTACACTCACATACATAGTGTGTGTGTGTGTTATATGTTAGTGAGAGTGTGTTTGTGTGTGTGTGTGTGTGTGACACACCGGACAGTATGAACAGCAGTCCAGCAGTGAGCGTGAGTCGTCCTTTACTCGTCTCCTTCATGTCGCCTAGTTTGGTGCACTTCAGTCCCAGGACAGAGAAGAGGATGGAGGCAAGACCAAGCAGCAGGGCTATGATCATCAGAGCACGACATGCCTGCACATGGGCTACACACACACACACACACACACACACAAATACACATTTAACATCACATCACAATAGTGATAACGAAGATGTAAAAAAATATTATACAATACACACAATGTTTTTAACAAATAAAATCAAATAAAGAAAAAAAATCAATACAATACAATATCTATCCGTGAATGTTTTAAAATGTGTCAAAAAACTGAAAGATAAAGCCAATAATTTACAAAGAATATAAAAGATACAGAATTTTGTCCAATAATAACTTGTTGTTTTTTTCTTCTTTTCCCACCTGAACATTTATGAGCGAATAAAAAAGTATGAATTGTATACAATTTTTACACAGGATTAATTTGTAATCTGTAATCTGCACTACTGGGTGTGTAGTGAAGTACAAACAATATATAAAATACCAACAATAAACTGGGGAAAAACAATAAACTGGGGAAACACACGCTTCCTCCGAGACACGTGAGGCCAAACGACTTCATCTTTTCAAACTGCTGTCACTGCTGCATCATAGGATGTAAGCGTAATAATAATTTTAAAAAAGCACTATCTGCCCTTTTCTACATACACTACACAAGAAAAAGGGCTCACTGACCCCAGTGATTAGCTACTGTTGCTGTGATTGACAGGGAGACAGTGAAAACCAACGTCCAATTTTTGGATGACTCGGCATTACTGGGATTCAACCTTATGATTTACTTTCAATCATTTTTTTTCTGTTTCATTTTAATTCCAACCCAGTGATCAAATGTTTAAATACAGCATGTAGTTATTTTTTTTCATGATATTGTTTTTTATTTGTGAAGATTTTAACTATATTATATAACAATTTTATGAGGGCATGTTCATTTTAAGCCTTTAAAAATACACATTTTACTCCATGTCCTTTGTAGGGGACAGTGGGACTTGCTTCATCCCATTTTCAACCCTTGGGCACTGGTGGCTCAGTGGTAGGTGTTTCGCCTGCCATGTGGAAGGTCCGGGTTCGATTCCCAGCCAGTGCACAAACCCCCCCAGCCACTGGATGCAGTGCCGGTCCCAAGCCCGGATAAAATGGGAGGGTTGTGTCAGGAAGGGCATCCGGAGTAAAACCTGTGCCAAGTTGTAGTGCGGACTGGATACACCACTATGGCGACCCCTTGTCGGGAGCAGCCGAAAGACCAACAACAACAGTCACTAAACCCAAAAACTTGGGTTAATCTCAGTCCTTTAGATACTAATTCTAGTCCTTTAATTACTATTTTCAAACAATAATCTCTAATCTCATCTGCTTAGTCTAGCCCCAAACCCCAATCCCCAATTCAGAAATCTTAATCCCTAATCTATAATCCCACCTCTTTAATCTAATCCCTTAGTCACTAATTTCAAACCATAATCTTTAATCCCAGCCCCTAATCTCTATTTACAACTCTTTTATCCCTAATGTCACCCCTGTAGTTTAATTTCAAATCATAATCTCAAATTCCAACTAATTAATCTTTAACCTCTAGCACTTAGTAAAATCCTAAACCACCAACTGAACCAGTTTGAGAAATAAAAGACAAAGTACAGCATGTTTTTTTTGTTGTTGCCAAGTTCAACAAAACTTAAAAAAGCAATCATCCAAAATGAAAAGAATAAGATGATTTTTAGCTAATAATCGGTGTGTTTATCATATCATATTATCATATTATCATATTATTTATGCCTTACTGTATTTGTATTTAAAAATTCCCAAATGTTTTTGGATCAGTGCCACATTTCACATTATTTCGAATTACACACACTATGCACAAACCAAAAGTGAAGCTATAAGCTATATTTAAAAAAGTCGTTATCTTAACTACTCAGCTAAGTCAACCAAGTGTTTTATCTTAAATACTGTCAAATGTGGCCAGAATTTCCTATTATAAAATTACAGTAGATTAAATATAAGATTGTAAAACTAATTTCTAGACAAATGATTGTCTTTTCTTGGCTAATGTGGATTTACTTCTGTCTAGATGTTGAAAAAATTATGTTAAAAAAAATAAAATGTTAAGCTTTAACTTACTTTTAAAAAATGTCCAGAAATAGGTTGAATAATTTTTTGCATATTGTAATCTTACTAAAATTTTAATATATTCAAAGTATTTTCACTTGTTAAGATAAAGTTTTAGGGTAAATGTAAAGTTGAAGTTATGATTCAGTAAGTTAAGGCAGTTTGTTAAGAAAAATGACTACGAACCATAAATGGATTGAAGACAGGGTGGTGCTTGGGTTTAGGACTAGTTTTGAATGTTGAATTTATTTATTTGCATTTGAATTTGCTATTTAAACAGAAATTCAACATTCAAAAGTAGTGTTAAACACAAGTCCCACCCTTCCTTTACGGTTAATAAATAAAATGTAGTAAAAAAAAAAACGTGTATAAAAGGAATTTTTAAAATAATAATAATAATAATAATAATAATAATAATAATAATAATAATTATTATTATTAGTCATAAAGGAATTTTTAAAATAATAACAATAATAATAATAATAATAATAATTATTATTATTATTATTATTATTATTTATTTTTTACTACTATTATTATTATTATTATTAGTCATAAAGGAATTTTTAAAATAATAATAATAATAATAATAATAATAATAATAATTATTATTATTATTATTATTATTATTTTATTACTACTACTATTATTATTATTATTGCAATATACTGTACGCATATATCCGGAGCGCAGGGGTGGAACCATAGACTCATAAGCTTTCTAATTAGGTAGTGAATGAATAAGTTAGTGGTACCAGAAAAGTGTCTGTATGTGTGTGTGTGTTACCATCAAGTGCAAGCAAGGACTCGAAGCTTCTGCAGTTGGTGATGCCTGTACTGTCCTGCGCACACGCCTGCCACAGGTTCTGATACTGCCGTCTGGATGTGATCACAGACCCAGAGAACGACGAAACTCTCCAGTAGTTATTCGCTAAACTCGCGGCACTCAGCAGGCAGCCACCCACACACAAGAAGAAGCCCAGTAACTCCACCGCCATTGACATGATCGCACACACTCTTCAGCTTAAAATGGTACGCAGCTAACAGCTAACAACACGGTGCAATAACAATCTTCAAGCTGATGCTACAACAGAGCACCCATACAAATACTTATGAACAGATACAAACAGATAATACGCACTATCTTACAGAACAATACACTGTAAATAACACGCTACAGCCACAAAAATAAAATCTAAAACAAATCGTGAAAAAAGTGCAAATAGTCGGCCAGCCTTCTGGTGGCTCAGTGGTAAGTGGCCCGCCAGTCTTCTCTCTGTGAGTGTGTGAGAGACGGTGTGTTAAGAGGACTTTACACAGGAAGGCCATAAACTCATAAAACTGAGATCGTCCCACGGTTACCATGACGACACCCTGACATGATGAAGATGTTGTTGTTGATGATGATAATGCATGAGGAAGTCAATCTAGGTTTCGATTAAGTGGGTGTTCTCTAAAAGTTTATAGTTTGCCTTATCAGTGTGATCACATGATTTTGAAGAGTGACACATGCTGCGGAGGGTGGAGCTTACTGGTCAGACAAATTACAAACTTGATCTTACAACTATGATGTCACCTGACGACAGCCTGTGTGAAACTACGTTTTTCCCCTGTAGGACTTATTTGTACAAAGCGAGACAGATGGGTGTGTCTCTGAGTATCACTGGTGTTTTTATGTGTGTAAGTGTACATGTGTGTGTGAGTGTGACGTTGTGTGTGTACAAGTGTGTGGGTGTCGCACCAGGCAGCCCCAGTGTGGTCGGGTGTGTCACACATTGCACCCCTAGGTTGTTGGAGCTGCAGCTCTTCCACAGGCCTTCATACGTTGAGCTGCTCTTCAGCACCGACTCTTTGTTGGAGTGTATACTCCACACGTTTGAGTTTGTGCTGCTTGACTCCAGGCACCATCCGAGAATGGCCAGGACCAGGCCCATCACCTCCACCATTACCTCCGCCATCACGCCAAAGAAATTCAGAAACTGAAATAGACAAATGGAAATCTGATTCTATACAGTAGGTCAAAAAAAAAAACTTAGTAAGTCTGATTTCTAACACCTGGATGCTGAACTGTTGGAAAACTGGAAAGTTAATCCTTCAACAGAGGATCTCTAATCCCAACCAATTAATATCTAATCCCAAACTTTAATCCCAACCCCTTAGTATAATCACAACCCCTTAGTCACAAATCACAAACCCTAATCTCTCATCATAACCCACTTAATCTCTAATACCAACTCGTTAATCTCTCATCATAACCCACTTAATCTCTAATACCAACTCGTTAATCTCTAATCTGACCCACTTAATCTCTAATACCAACTCGTTAATCTCTAATCTGACCCACTTAATCTCTAATACCAACTCGTTAATCTCTAATCTGACCCACTTAATCTCTAATACCAACTCGTTAATCTCTAATCTGACCCACTTAATCTCTAATACCAACTCGTTAATCTCTAATATGACCCACTTAATCTCTAATACCAACTCGTTAATCTCTAATCTGACCCACTTAATCTCTAATACCAACTGGTTAATCTCTAATCTGACCCACTTAATCTCTAATACCAACTCGTTAATCTCTAATCTGACCCACTTAATCTCTAATACCAACTCGTTAATCTCTAATGCAACTCGTTAAGACCATAACTTCCTACCACTAATCTCTAATCCCGACACAATTTATCTATAATCTCAACTCTTCCTTTTCTCATCCTCACTCTAATCCACAACCTTGATATAAATTCCCAACCTCTTAATCATTAATCCCAAATGCATAATCCAAACAATTCCTAATCTCCAGTTATAACCCACCAGTATCTAATTAAAAATCCCATTTGTTAATCCTAACTCCTGATACCTAATTTGCAAAGCAAATTGATAAATGTTGCTTGAAGATAATATTCGAAGATAAGGTTTATGGTGGGTTGGACTTCCATTGTATTAAAAAGCAAACATGGATAATTGTATACATGTTCTTATTTTTATCAAACCATTATTTTAATCCAAAAACCACAACCATAAACTAAAAAACTCTAATTCCTAGACCTAGACCAAGGATGGAATTAATGCTGTTTAAGTGTCAAAAACACAAAAATGTTTGTTGCTAACACATTACTCTTGCTTGAAGTAATTTCTTTCAAGTTCCACTATAAATGTTCTGGCCACCAGAATCCACTGGTGACTTTTTGAACTGAGTTTAATCCCAATTCTGAGGAAAACCATGTTTTTAATGGTGGCATACTGTATGTAACATAAAGAGGATCTTATACTAACCTAGGAACCAGAGACAGGCTAGAAATAAAAAAGAAAATATCCATTGCTAATACAAGAGGTATAGGAACAGCTAAGAGATATCTAGTGCTTATAGCGGTTTTGAAACCAGTGAGTCTGTCTTTATTAAACCTTCATTTCATACAGACAAAAATCACAGCAGTACTCACAGTTCATACAACACAGTAGTTGCAGTATAATCAGCGAAAGTGATTATTCTGATCATTTTTCTGTGTAAGCGCTTAACCTACCTGTTCTCCTGAGCGTTAGGAAAGTGGGTGATTCTCTCTATGTCTCGAGTCGTGTAAGTCACTGTGTTAATATTGGCTTTAGGTCAGTGACCCCTAAATCACAGCAGCTAAACACAGCACCAGTGGATTTTGTTCAGAAAGCCTAGATGTGTGTGAGAAATGATTACCCCATCACAACAAACCTGAACTTCTAAATTGTCTAAAAACTCCTGACATCACATATCTAAAAATAACCCATAAACTCTAATTCCCCAAATCCTTAACCCTACTTTCTAGCTTCCACTGAGAAACCTATAAGCCACCCTACAGTATATCTCCACTTCATCATACAAACAACAACACCTAAACTTTCCTAAACCTTAACTACTAACCAATCTCTAATATCATTAACTCCACACCTTAATACCTGAACTGTAATCCTTTTATAACTTATAACTATAGGCTCAGGGCGGCGCGGTGGTGTAGTGGTTAGCACTGTCGCCTTGCACCTCCAGGGTCTGGGTTCAATTCCCCGGCCAGGCTCGATGCCTGAAGTCTCCTGGGATAGGCTCCAGGTCCCCTGTGACCCTGAACACAGGATTAAGCGGTATAGAAAGTGAATGAATGAATGAACTATAGGGCCAGCAGTAGCTCAGTGGTTAAGGCATTGGACTACAGTTCAGAAGATCCCAGGTTCAAACCCCACAACTACCAATACAAGGTAGTTGTTGGGCCACTGTTGGGCCCTTAACCCTCAACTGCTCAGATGTGTAATGAGATAAAGATGTAAGTCACTCTGGATTAAATTAAATTATTATTAAACCATAAATATTAATCCTTGACTGTAACTCATGAGGCGGTGTAGTGGTTAGCACTGTCGCCTTGCACCTCCAGGGTCTGGGTTCGATTCCCCGGCCAGGCTCGATTCCCGTCTCTGTGTGCATGGAGTTTGCATGTTCTCCCCGTGCTTGGTGGGTTTCCTCCGGGTACTCCGGTTTCCTCCCACAGTCCAAAGATATGCAGGTTAGGTTAATTGGCGTTCCTAAATTGCCCATAGTGTGTGATTGGGTGTGTGAGTGTGTATGTACCCTGCGATGGATTGGCACCCTGTCCAGGGTGTACCGCCTATTCCCCTTCAAAGAACCTTTCTATTAAAATGTGATTTAACCATGACTTTTAAATTATATTCCATAAACCCTAATATTTAACTTTCTAACCCTTAAAGTTTCATTATGAACAAATCCCCAACCATAACATAGACTCTTAATCTATAGCCATTAAATCCCAATCTTTCACCTTAATCCCAAGATTTTTAACTAATAATTCTTTATGCCCAACTTTAACTTCTAACCTCTAACTCGTAACTCTTTTCCCCCCAACCTTATCTTTTAACCCCCAACCCAAACTTTTAATCAGTAACCCTTAAATCATAATTTCCAACCTCATCTTTTAACCTCTAATTACATTACTCTCAATCCCAATGTTAGATTTTAATCTCTAACCCAAAACCCTTTATCACCAGCCATCACTTTTAACCTCTAACTCATAATTCTTAATTCCCAACTTTACCTCTAACCATTAAATCCTAATTTCCAACTTTAACTTTCATTCATTCATTTCATTCATTTTCTGTACCGCTTTATTCTTATATACAGGGTCGCGGGGGACCTGGAGCCTATCCCAGGAAACTTAGGGCACAAGGCGGGGTACACCCTGGACAGGGTGCCAATCCATCGCAGGGCACACACACATACTCACATACACACACTCATTCACACACTACGGGCAATTTTGGAATGTCAATTAACCTAACCTACATATCTTTGGACTGTGGGAGGAAACCGGTGTACCCGGAGGAAACCCACCAAGCACGGGGAGAACATGCAAACTCCATGCACACAGAGACGGGAATCGAGCCTGGCCGGGGAATCGAACCCGGACCCTGGTGGTGCAAGGTGACAGTGCTAACCACTACACCACTGTGCCGCCTAGAACTTTAACTTTTAACCTTCAAATTCTAACTCTTAATCCCAAATCCTGTAATGTTTAACTTCTAAGCTGTTAAATGTTAATTCCCTTACTATCAAAGCCCAAACATAATTTTCAGCTTTGTTATGGCAAATCTTGCCTCATACAGCTCGGGCAAAAAGTCATAACCAGAATTATACAAATGAGTTAGTACAGCGCACTTTAGACAAGCAGGTGATTTTGTCCCACCGGAGACATTTTAACGGAACATTTTGTTATATTATCATACTGAAAATAGTATCATACTCAAGTGTGTTTTATATTATAATGGCAATGTGTGTGTGTGCTTAAGTGTCATCATGGTCAATCATTTACATTTAACTGGGATCAAAGTTCTTCAACTGAAACTGCAGCTATTGAATAATACAGCAGTTTACACACACTTGCCTCACAGCAGACTAAACAGCATCATGCGATACTCCTGGTTTGTTACAATTATAGATTAAAATAATGATAGTATAAACATTGTTTTATGATGCCACACATTCATATGTAAAGTTACACCTTTATTATTGTGTTTTTCTTATATCAGAAATAAGTTCAGAGCGTTTAGACAATATATCAAGCTTCCCAATGAGACGTAAAGCTGTTTTCTTACAATGTCTATTGTTAAAAGTGCAACACAATTACCATACTGAACTTAACTGGAAGTTATTCTGAGAGAAATAAAATGTAATATGAAAACTACAAATAATCTTCCTTTATCATATCATAAATACTTGATTATTTAACTGTAAACTCTGGGTAATTAAAAAAATTAAAATAAATTAAAGTTAATGGTTTTGAACCATTTGTGAAAATTCTGAATTATAAATGTTAAATTTGTGAATCAACTGTGCAATTCACAAATGATTTGTGTGAATTATAGTCCATCCATCCATCCATTTTCTTCCGCTTATCCGTGGTCGGGTCGCGGGGGCAGCAGCTTCAGCAGGGATGCCCAGACTTCCCTCTCCCCGGCCACTTCTCTAAGGGAGAGCCCAGACACCCTGCGGAGGAAACTCATTTCGGCCGCTTGTATTCGCGATCTTGTTCTTTCGGTCACTACCCACAGCTCATGACCATAGGTGAGGGTAGGAACGTAGATCGACCGGTATATTGAGAGCTTTGCCTTTTGGCTCAACTCCTTCTTCACCACGACGGGCCGATACAGAGCCCGCATCACTGCAGACGCTGCCCCGATCCGCCTGTCGATCTCCCGTTCCATTTTACCCTCACTCGTGAACAAGACCCCGAGATACTTAAACTCCTCCACTTGGGGCAGGATCTCACTCCCAACCCTGAGAGGGCACTCCACCTTTTTCCGGCTGAGGACCATGACCTCAGATTTGGAGGTGCTGATTCTCATCCCAGCCGCTTCACACTGGGCTGCGAACCGATCCAGTGAGAGCTGTACTGTAGGTCGCAGGATGATGAGGCCAACAGAACAACGTCATCTGCAAAAAGCAGTGACCCAATCCTGAGCCCACCAAACTGTACCCCCTCAACGCCCTGGCTGCGCCTAGAAATCCTGTCCATAAAAATTATGAACAGGATCGGTGACAAAGTGCAGCCCTGTCGGAGTCCTACTCTCACCGGAAACAGGTCCGACTTACTACCGGCAATGCGGACCAAGCTCCGACACCGGTTGTACAGGGACCTCTGTGGTTGGAACACACTCCCCCTTCTTGAAGAGGGGGACCACCACCCCGGTTTGCCAGTCCAGAGGCACTGTCCCCGATGTCCATGCAATGCTGCAGAGACGTGTCAACCATGACAGCCCTACAACATCCAGAGCCTTGAGGAACTCCGGGCGGATCTCATTCACCCCCGGAGCCCCGCCACCACGGTGAATTATAGTGTAGGTTTATAATGCAGGCAAACATTCATTCATTTTCTATACCGCTTAATCCTGTGTTCAGGGTCGCGGGGGACCTGGAGCCTATCCCACTGACAAAAACCATAACACTCAAACGTAAATAAAACAGCACTAAAATGTGCATGTTCTAAAGTTAAATAAATTTTATACTTTTACATTTTATTTTAATACTGATAATGCATTATTTAAAAGGTAAAAAACAAAGATGTCTATGGAACATTTTATGAAATAGTCTCCAGACTCAAACCATAATCAGTATATTTACAAATCATTCTAGGATATTGACTAGAATCAGTGTACTAACTAGAACATTTTCATAAACATTCCTAAACGCAAAATGCATCTATAAACAGTTAAAAAAAAACGTTACATTTTATTACTTAATTAATGAAAATTAGCAACAAAATGTAACTTTTACAGTTTTAGCGTTCAGATACACATCAGTGCTGATTGGTCATCTGTTCTAGCCAATTACTATGACACCATTAGCTGACAAACAGAACTAACTCAAAATATAAAAACTTAAACAGAAACAATAATAAAAAAGTAAACCACACAATGTAATAAACATTTTATTTATAGTCCAAAAGACAAGTGAAATAAATTTAATCACATCTCATTCATACACACACACACACTGTACACACGCATTCCTAATAAACCAGTGGTTATTTTGTAGATCTGGAGTAATCATTTTTGCCCGTGATGCTCTAAAGGGATCCGTTGCCGCCGGTGCCGGGTCCTCGCGTCCGGAAATCGTGCCACATTTTCACCAGCCATTCTCTGTTCTTCCAGATCAGCTCATTACCGTAGTAGATGTACCAGCTTCACGCAAACAAGAAGGGAGACAAAGAGAGATTAAGTTATAATCGCAAGAATAATGTACAGTGTTGAAAGGAGTGTGTGTGTGTGTGTTTCACTTACATGCCAAACAGAGCCCCTCCTAAATGAGCAGCGTGATCAAAAAAGCGCCATCCCATAATAAAGCCTGCTGTATCCAGGGCAATGATGGCTTTCAGTGCCTGGTTTAAGAAATTAGATCACAAAAGATATCAGGAAATAAAAAATGTCCGAGTTACTTATGTAGTGTGTATATGTGCGTGTGTGTCTCACGTTTCCTGCAGTGAAGGTATACATAGGGAGGAAAATGATGGCCAGTTTAGCTTCAGGAATCTTAGTGCAGACAGCAGCGAGCACAGTCATAATCGCTCCAGACTAACACACACGCACGCACACACACACAGGGAGAGAGAGACATGAAGCCGAAATTGCTGTAAAGAATGTGACGCTTTCATTTAGAAAACATTTAAACCAGTTGCACCACCTAGTGGATGGAATTTTCACTAACTAAATCCCCAAAGTATTTAAATTATTGTTCAATTATGGAAAAAAAAAAAAAAGTTGAAAGTTGGACCAAGTATTTTATATTTTTAAGGTTTCTGAAAAAATTTTATATCTTTGACATTATTTAAAATTTCATTACCATAAAGAAAAACACTATCTTTTGCAAATATGAATATACTGTACAGTATGTATAAGCTAGTTCACTAAGATGCTACAGTATACAGTCAGTGTTTTGTACGTAGCTATATAACTTAAGGTGTAAATTGTGTATTATTATTATTTATTAAATATCAAAGCCACTCCTGAAAAACTGCACTGAATTGTAGTGATGATTGATGAAATAAAATTATTTAAGTCATTTAGATAACTTGCTAGCTAGCTGGCTAGCTGATCTGTCTTCTATTACATTTTAATAGCGCTAAACTGGATTAGTCATATTATCTCTCTATTTATTTTGGTAAATGTGAAAAACGGTTATAGTTTCTCAGCGAGGAAAAAAAAAAAAAAAAAAAAAAAACACTCCGATGACTATTAAGGTCCAAAATTCTATTTATTCTCATAATATTAGCTATTCTGGGTTGGTACTTTCAATTGTATTAGTTTTTTTTTTTAACTCAGGAACTTTAAATAAAAATTAAACCCTTATAACTCAGCTATTAATTTAACACGAAAGCTAATGGTTACAACGGATATAAAACTTAGGATCTCTAATGGAGTAGGACTGTCTGAAAAATGTATTTAATCTCAAAACATTAGCTAATCAGGGTTAGTACTACATGAAAAAAATTTTTTGATAAATACTTTTATCTCAGGAAATGTTAAATGAAAACTAAACTGCTATAACGCAGCTTTTAATATATTTCAGCTCATGTGAAAGTTAATATTTAGACTAAAAAAAATCTCCAATAACATTGTTTAAGGATTGTATTTAATCTCAAAATATTAGCCAATTAGTGTTAGCACAAAATTATACTTTTAAGATTCTTTAAATATTTTCACCTCAATTAACAATAATTTAAGTAAACTGCTAATGTTTATGTACAGCTAATGTTTACAGCAGATATAAAACCTTAATCTTAAACTGTAGTCTTAATGTTATTTAAACTACTTTAAACATTTCTTTAGAATACTTTAAACATGGTAGTTAATTAGTTAAAATAAATAAATACATACATACATATATATATATATATATATATATATATATATATATATATATATATATATATATATATATATATATATCAAAATATTAGCTAATCAATGTTAGAACTACATGGACTTTTTATGATTTTATGAAAGGTTTTACCTCAAAAACGTTGAATAATATTATCTAAAAGTGATAATCTACAGTGACTATGACTGACATTAAATTTACTGTAATTAAATCGCAAAACACCTAATTACAGTTATTAATAATATCCGTTCAAGAATATTGTGTTTATTATTTTATCTCAGGAACTCGTATATCAGTAATATATAAATATGCAATCTCTTGTAAATGACTGTGGAAAGAGTAGGGGAAAAACTTTGAAAGATGCTATTTTGGGAAAATAATACATTTTCGAGAGGTGACAGTAATGTTTACATCACACCATCATGTCAATGATTACCTCCTTAAAACGCCACACTATTAGGATTTTTATTCCCAAAAATTGTAATTTTAACATTCAGAATAAAATATTCATAAAGTTTGAAACACTCACCGCTCCTAACGAAGGCCCCAGCCTCCCTGTTAGCGTTTTACTCATGTAGCTTGCAAACGATGATATGACACCTGAAAAAAAGGGGAGTTCAATTCTCGTAACACAAAAGTCACCGCGACTTATCATCACACTGATTCAAACCCTTAAATAGCCGTGTCTCATTCAGTACGTCAATGTTTATTACCACTACTGTATTTAGGAGGCCTGTAGCTCATGATTTCTATGTGGTGGATCCTCTGAGATTTTCAGCTGTAATAAGAGTCTCAGAAATGCAAATACACACACACACACACACAAACACCTACCTGCTGACAGATAGACAGCGAGGAACTGCTCCTTTCCCATCATGCTCACTGCACTGGAGGAGAAACTCCACAACACATACATGTTGGCCGCCAGGTGCAAGAATGAGAAGTGACTGAACGTAGACAGCAACATGGGCCAACACAGTGCACCTACACACACACACACACACACACACACACACACACAATTTATACTCCATTTGAATACTGGTTACCAAAATTATGTTGAAGTTCAAGACAATAACTAGACCAGCTGTTATAGTGATACCAAAATCATAGAATATAATAATTGTCTGTTAAGATAAGTTGGAAGTGCTGAGCCTTTAAATGGTCTCTCAGTCTGGTTCAGTGGGCCGCAAAACGTCAATACTAAAGTTCACAGAGTGCTGTATCCAAGCAAATTAATGGAAAGTTAATTAAAAAGGAAAAAATGTGGTAGAAAAAGGTGCACAAGCCTTAAATGGATCGTGAAATGAAGCCCATTCAAGAATTTGGGGGAGATTCAACAGGAGTGGACAACAGCTGGAGTCAGTGCTTCAAGAGCCACCACACACCAGACCTGTAGTGTGTGTGGTGTGTTGTGATTATAATAAGTGTGTGTTGGGATTATCATGAGTGTGCTGCGACCATGATGAGGGTGTATGGAGATTATAACAATTTCAGGACTATAAAGAGTGTGTTCTAGGAATATAATGTGTCTCATATGTTATGGTGTGTTGTGTCATTATAGTAAGTGTGTGTCAGGATTGTAAATGAGTGCATTTTAGGAATATAATGAGAGTTTGTTAGGGATTATAATAAGTGCATGTTGGCGTTATAACGAGCATGTGTTAGGGTTTACAATGAGTGAGCGTCGGGATTATAATCTGTGTGCAAAGGAATTACGATCATTTGAAATGTGATTGACAGGTATGCTTACTTACTGGAGGCGGGGTTAGAGGTGAAGTACTTCATCATCGATCGCTGCAGAGACGGAATTCTCCAACAGCAAAACACCAGCGCGTTAGCAGCTATAATGCCTACGCGCGCACACACACAGTTGATAAAGAACTGAATACAGGCACAAAATTAGAAGATGTGTGTTTGTCCACATGTCTCTCTTACCTGTGACAGTCCTCTGTCCTTCAGTCAAACTGTTCCACCACTGATTGACCTAGTAATAATAATAATAATACACACTGTCATGTGCACCATCATATACACACATATCTCACCCCTTGCTGTAGCCGACACACAAACACACACCTTTTTGCGCAGGTCTCCCTGTTTCTGTGGTCGCAGTTTGTCCAGCCAGTCGGCTCGCGCCTCGTCAAAGTAGCTCTGAACGCGAGACTTCAGACTCTCATACTGCCAGATCGCTGCCGTGCCGAACGAGCAGCCTGTAAACTGAGCTGGAGTCAGTGACTGACCAATACACACACACACACACACACACAAAACTCTCAACCTACCCCTATAGTGAACACCAGTGGCTTGACCAGTCTTCTTATCGATCTCTCAGGCTGCGATGGAGTGGGCGGTTCTACCACTGGAGTCCCGCCTTTTTTCTGCAGCACCTCTGCTTGCTCCGCCTCCATCTTTGGCTCCACCCTCTTCACCACTTTCCGAAAACCACATCTCTGCTGGTGAAGGAGAAAAAACCTGACCAACACACACACACACACACACAAAAATGAGTAACACTGATTCCAAAATAAGTAAAAAAAAATAATAATAAAATTTTTCAGTTAGTTTTCAGTTTGATCGACCGATCAGCCTCAGATAGAAATGATTTTGTACAGAGTGCAGAGGCTTCAGAGAAGCACGTTTTTATGGCGTTACATAATTTTAAAAGATGCAGGCATTAAAAGCCACCGATCTTCCTTTTTACAAATTAGTCTTGAACCTCATTACACATGATAACACCAGTCACAAAACACTGAGTGCTAATCAGTTGAAAATCTAATGCGTTAAAAGCCCTGTGGCTCACAGTCACTCAACCCATACGCTCACTGTCGAGCTGAGTTTTGAGACTTTGAAGGAAGAATGAGAGATGCGTGCTGCTCATTCAAAATGTAGATTTTTTAATTTTCTTTTGTGTTTAATTTAATCCAAGTTAAATGTTAAACTCTTGTATTTGAAGTTAAATTGTACTGTTGGTTTTTAAGTTAGAAAATTAATGTTATAAGAAATAGGCTACATTTAATTACTTAATGTTTAAAATTATTTTTATCTAAATAGAATCTTGATACTTATGGAAATACAATTTTAATCAAAACGGCACCCAAGTATTGTGATAATATCGTATCAGGTGGTGACTGGTGGTTCACATCCCTACTCATCACATACAACAGATTTATATGTAATGACCAGATGGTTAAATTCTACCCCAGCTTGAATCTGATTGGGTCAGAAAGTGTGGGTTGATTTTATTTACATTTAATGTAATGAGTCTCCAGCGTCAGAGCTTCATCATAGAACAGTCAGTGTGTTTCTGACTTTTTGTTTACGATGTGTAATTTCTCATGAATGTACAAGCTTATTTTATTTATTTTGTTGAATTTCAACAGATTGAAGGGTGTGTGTGTGTAGATTTAATGTATGTTAGGGGTGGGTGGGGAGTTTCATTTCATCTTTTAATTTGATCTATATTAGTAATAATAATACATTTTAATTCGTTATTTTTTATATGTTTATGTATGACAATTGTTCAATTAAAAAAAAAAAAAAAAGAATTTCAACAGATAAAACAGAAAAGAGAAACTTTTGTCAAAAGTGACAGTTTAAACAGTAGCCACAACTTAAGCAAAACAGGAACTAACTTGTTTCTTGTTATATAATAATTATTATTTTTAGATAACTTATTTACAGAAAACATATTAAAAATACCAGAAATGTCAATGTAAAGTGTTAAAAATGGACTAAAACATGACACTGGGGTCACAGGAACATTTAGCAGACATTACATACAGATAAAAGATAAATCCGAAAAATAATTTTTAATGAATGAAGCTGTGTAAAATCTAAAATAAAACAAAACTACATTTAATAATTACCCGTCTCTCCGACTCGACTGCGTAATAAACTCCTCTTTAACCCATCTCACTACACAGCCTCCTCTCCACGCCATGATAGCAGCCGCCGTCTACTTCCGGGTTACAATGGAGACCACACCCACTTCCGGATATTACGTCATGCTGATTTTGCTTTCTCGCTGAAAAAGTATAATTATTTTTATTTTAACTTTTTTAAAGCATAATTTTTCTGTTGTAAATATAATAATATAATTTTCTATTATTTCTTGTAGGATTTTGGAAAAGTATCATAAAAAAAGAATCACGTTTGCATTTGCTCTTTTAGAATGGTGTGTAATAAATAACAACAACAACAACAACAACAACAATAATAATAATAATAATAATAATAATTACGTCTTTTAATTAATTTAAAGAGCTCATATATATTTGCTGAATTGACTTCATTAATTAATTCAGATAGTAGTTCAAGCCAAACCAGGACTCGTAGGGATGTGACTCAGCAGTATATTCGGTTAATATTGCAATTCTAGAAGTAATTTATAAATATCCGATTTATAAATATCTGATATTTTAGGCCCTACTAGGTGACCCCGATAGCAGACACAGTTTTAACTACAGCAGCCGCAACGTGCAAAGTTTGCAACGGAGTTGAACTTATTTACTGTAATAGTCATTTAACTCACTCGCTCATTGTCTATACCGCTTTATCTTTGATAAAGGGTCGCGGGGGACCTGGGGCTTATCCCTGGACACTTAGGAGACTATAGGTACACCGTGGATGGGGTGCCATTCCATCGTAGTGCCCACACATACACACACACATACTCACATGCTCATTCACACACCACATGCAATTTGAGAGTTATGCAGTTAGCCTAATCTAAACGTCTTTGGACTGTGGGAGGAAACCGGAGTACCAGGAGGAAACCCACCAAGCACAAGGAGAACATGCACACTCAATGCACACAGACCCAAGGCGGGAATTGAATTCCGACCCTGGAAGTATAAGGCGACAGTGTGCTAACCACCATGCCGCCGTTATTTATTTATTTAATTAATTAATTAATTAATTAAGTTTTTATTGCTTTTTACATTTATACACTGTACTGACATTACAACTTTTTTTGCATTCTTTATATTTACATTTTGAAAATAATAATGTGAACTTTGTAACAAAACATATTTTTGTTGGTGTCAGGTTATTTATAAGATAATGGTGATGAATTTCAACCTAATGCCCCAAGAACTGACACTACTTATGAATTAACTTTTACAGAAGTCTACAAGCAGACTTGTTACGGTGATGTGACTCCGCAGTGAAACATTTGAACGGTACAAATGTTTCAACGAAGGCCGTACGTCTGTGAATGACAATCCCGGCAGAGGTGCCCACTGTAGACGTCCCCGTGAACATTCAGCAAGTGGAACTGATCCTTAAAAATCAATGTTGAAACTTGTGGAAGAGAAGAATCTGTCTGTGGGAAATGTACACACAATAATTCAGCAACACCACATTATAGGAACTTGCCTGGGAGTTATTGCCACGTCCCTGTACAGTCCAGACTTCACCCCAAGCCATTTAAGGCGTTCCATTAAAGGAGTTCCTGGGAAGCCAGAGTTTCAGAAGAGAAGTAGGCAGTCTGATCATGTCTATGGCGTACTGAGAAAACTTTCTACCATGATGGTACCCAAGCATTAGTGAAACACTGGGATAAGTGCATTAGTGTAGCAGGAGATTATATAGAGGGGGAAAAAGGGAGTTTTTACTTTTTACTCTTCTGAACAATCCAAAGTCTGACTTAAATACTGTCTCTAATATACTGATCATAAATAATAAAAGTAAATACTACTTGTATTATTTATGATTAGTATAATTATCATTGTTACTGATGGTTTATGAATTGCTTTTTCATTGTTATATCTGTTTTATGTAAATTGTGATAATGTATTTTAATGTATTTTATTTAATGTTGGATATTTGGACAGAATAAATAAATCACTTTAAGATATAAGTTCTAGCAAAATATATATATATAAAGGATTTCATTATGCTTTCATATCAATTTGTCATCTTATATATAGGCCTATATGTTTAGATACATATACATAATTTTAACAATTATTTTCAGAGCTGATAAATTAGATTACAGGGCTGTATAATAACTTGCAAGCAAGAATTTCCACATCTGCAAAGCGCTGATGTGAACCCAGTGTCAGATAAGGAAGACACCTCGCATACACAGTGCGTCATATGGAAATCATACTGTAAGTATACTAATTCAATCAGCAGTGTATAACTGCTCTATAGTGCACTATGATCACTGACAGTGGACTGAACACTGCTGAGTTATCCATGAGTGTGTGTGTGTGTGTGTGAGTGTGTGTGTGTGTGTGTAGTGAAGCTATTTTTGAATCCCGCTGCCTCAGCATCTGTACATCTGCAGCTCACCTCACAAAACCCCCCCACACAGACACACACTCATACTTACTTAACCCTGCAGCTATTTTTATAACACACAGTGTCACCATGTCCATTGAGTAACACAGTTGATTCCTAGAACCTTCCCTCTGAGTTTTTAAATCATTATTCAGTATTACGTATTTATTATTATTATTATTATTATTATTATTATAAATAATGGTTGTTATACAGTATGTCAACAATCTTTACGTGAGAAAGCTTTACTGCCAAAAGTGATTAAGGGGCCAAGCACTTTTGTAGCTCCACTGCTATAAACCCGGAAGAAGACCAGAATCATTTACAGTAGGACCATCAGCACTTGATCTCAAGGTGCAATGCATCAATCATTTCCAGTTGCTGTTCCACATTGAAAATGAACTCAAAACTAGGTTGTTAGCATCGGTCATCTGGAAATTAGAGCTACAAAACATAGACGGACTGTTGATTAGATTAAATTCTGATTAGATTTTTTCTATGCAATTCAATTTAGTTCATAGCACTAATGCTTATGTATACATCTTACATTTTATGAAGCATTAAAATGTAACTACTTATCGTACCTACTCAAGATTGAAATGCTGTGTATCTTGTGTTGCTTTTTGTTTAAATGCCATATATAATAAAATCACTAAAATAGTACAATGAAACCTCGGATTGCAAGTAACGCGGTTTACGAGTGTTCCGCGGGACAAGCAAAGATTTTTAATCAATTTTGATTTGGAAAACAAGCGTTGTCTTGGTTAGCGAGTACCGAGTATCATGTATCACGCATGCGCTTGTTGTTTTGACACCAAGCGTCACGTCATCACAACTGAGCCAACGGTTTTTCTCTCTCTTGCGTTGCGGGTAATCATCTCCCCTGCTGGGTCTTAGTGCTTGTCTCTTACTGGGATAATCACCATCCGTGCACGCATGTACTGTTTACTATAACACTATGACCAGAGGTGGAAAGACTAATAAAATTTTGTACTCAAGTAAAAGTACTGTTACTTCAGTGAACTTTTGCTGAAGTACAAGTAAAGTTACCCTACTCAATCTACTCAAGTAAAAGTAAAAAGTAGCTTATTAAAAATTTACTCTTTACTTTTAGAGTAAAAGTTTATTTTTTAACAGCAGAGGGTGGGATGGAGTATGGAACACCCTTGCATAACAAATCTGTTCCCTTTGTTGTGCTTGAAATCAAAGTGGTCGGTTAAATATGACCAGGGGTTTGCTTCATAAGTATTTGTTGGCATTTCCCTTTCAGCTGTGTCTGCATCACTGACATCTGTTTTGTCCGTCTCCGTCATTCTTGTGAATTTAGTGCAGTGTTCTCCACGCCCATCAATCAATCAGTGCGGTGTTTTCCGGGGTGCAATTTTTTTCTTTCCCAGTTGTATTATTTGTATTATCTTTCATTTTCAATCATTTATTTTTTACTCAGTAGTGAATATGATTTTAAATGTAGTGAAGTACAATACTTTAAACAAAACATACTTAAGTAAAAGTAAAATTACAGATTTTAAAAACTACTTTAAAAAGTGGAAGTACACAAAAAATCTTTGACATATTATAAAAAACATATTATATTTTGTGTTTGTAAGCGCGTGTGTACAGCGTGCGTGTACTGTTTCACAGTTAAAAATCCATTTTCTCTCTCCCTCTCTGTTTCAGCCTGTGAGCTTATGTGTGTGCTCGGTGGGGTCACATACACGCTCTCTCTCGTGCGTACACACGTTCAGAGTGTGTGTTTGTGAAGCAGAGAGGGGGTGTTTCACACACACACAAACACACACTCGCTCTGCTCCTCACAGAAATTCTGCTTTGTCGCGATTCTTTTCAAAGGTAACGTGCGGTTCATTTGTTTGTTTGTTTTACTTTAAAGCAGTGATTCTGTTATTAAGTGCTCACACGAGTGTCATTAGCGATGTTGCTTGCTAATTTTTCAGACAAAACAGTCGTTCTGTTAATGTGTGTTTACATGGAATTCAAATAAGAAAGGTTTACTGTGTAATAAAGTCTCATTAGAAAGTTAAAAATCCATTTTCTCCCTCAGCCTCTCTTACGTGTGTGCGCGTGTGTAATTTGACACAGTGCCGGTTCATACACTCTCTCTCGGGACGGGAGGGGCTTCACACACACACACACACACACACACACACAGCGCCTGCGCACATAAACAGAAACACTTATCTGTCGGGATTTATTTTTACTTTTTCTTTTAAAAGGTAAAGTGCAGGTTAATTTGTTTTATATTTACTTTATATTTTGTGTTAACTCTTTTTATGTATTTATTTTTTAGGGCTGTGGAACGAAAAATTTGAGTTTCCATTATTTCTTATGGAAAAAATTTAATTTGGTTTATAAGTGTTTTGGAACACGAGCCCGCTTCCGGAACGAGTTATGCGCGTAATCCAAGGTTCCACTGTATGTAAAAATGCTTATCTCCTGCTCCACACTCCAGTCCAGCAGTATTGCACCAAACACCCATAACCTCAAACCAAAAAGAAGCTTTATTATCTGCTAAACTTCTCATATATTTTTAAAAGTATTTTAGAATCTTAAACATTTGTAAATTTACTAATTGATTATAAAAAAGTTGAAGTGATTCTGAATCGAATACCAAATTCATGATTCAATTAAATTGAAACAGCCAGCAAAGAATCGATTAAATTGCATTATTGATTAAATTTCCCAGCTCTAGTGGCAAGTTTAAATTTAAAAACAACTTGTCTTTTGTGTGTGTCTAAGATGTAAACGAGCGATTGAAGATGAGACGTAGATTTAAACTTCTCAAGCTCTGGAAACTTCATGAGGACCAGGAACTTCACCGGCACACTGTGCTGTAGAGAACCAGTCGTCATTACCCATTTAATCCAAATACTACCGATATTACCAACAGACATTTCATGGTCCTTTATATTTTTTACTTTGCTAATCCCAACGGCAAAAAAGACCCGTCCACTCTTCTCGCATCCTACAGTCGGTGCACTGTGTGAATTCCTTGGCTGGATCATGTACCAGCCAGTCTCGACCTGACTTCCGCTATTCGTTAACCAGTCTTTCCTGAATCTTCTCTTCATTTTCAGTTTCATCGTCAGCTTTTCTCTTGTGTGTTGTCTGCTCTTCGGGTTTTGTTACACCTTTTATGTTCCGCCAAAGAGCTTACAGTAGCTACTCTGGTTCACATCTCCACCATGTTTCTTCCTCCACAGGGACGTCTTATTTACTGCCAAAAACGGCCTTTGTTGGCTGATGCACAGCATACAATATATATACAGTATATTGCCAAATATATTAGCTCGCCTGTCTTCGCATGCATATGAACTTGAGTATCATCCAATTCTTAATCCATACGGTTTAATATGATTTTGGCCCTTTGCCACTGTAACAGCTTCAACTCTGCTGAGAAGGATTTTCCAAGGTTTGGGAGTGAGTTTATTGGAATGATTCTTCCAGAAGCACTTTTGTGAGGTCAGATACTGATGTTGGACGAGAAGGCCTGGCTCGCAGTCTCTGCTCTAATTTAACCCAAAGGTGTTCTGAGGTCAGGACCAGTCAAGTTCTTCCACACCAAACTCGCTCATCCATGTCTTTATGTACCTTGCTTTGTGCAATGGTGTGCAGTCATGTTGTAACTCTTCAGCATACCAAGACAAATTTCATGCTCCCAACTTTGTGATGTCCCTTTCCTGTTCCAATATGACTGCGCACCAGTTTGTTTCAAGATTCAAGATTCAAATAACTTTATTAATCCCACGATAATGACGATAGTATGGTGTATGTTATATTAATATAATATTCGTAATATTATCACATTATTACAATATATATTAATAAATAACATATGTCTACATTTTGTTGACTCTCTATCTCGCTTTCTCTCTATGGCAGCACAGTGGTGTAGTAGTTAGCACTATTGCCTTGCACTTCCAGGGTTAAGGGTTCGATTTCCACCTCAGGTCAGTGTGCATGTTCTCCTTGTGCTTGTTGAGTTTCCTATGGATGCTCTGCTTTCCTTCCATAGTCCAAAGTGTGTAGGGTCCAGGGTGTACCAAGCCTCATGCCCTAAGTATTCAGGGAGAGACTCTGGGCGTGCTGCAATACTGGATATAGAATAAAGCGGTATAGACAGTGAGTAGGTGAGTACATTTGGCAATTATTGAGTCACAAAATGAATTAGGAGGAATGCACTTCACTCTATAATTTAATAACCAAACAGCTTCTCAGTCAACTTCGCTAATGAGAGAAGAAAGTGTTCAATGCTTGGCAACATTTCACTCTAAATCATAGGAACTACCTTTTGGAGCGGAGACTGAAGAAATAAAATCAGAATACACAAACATAAAAACACAGTCTGATGTCTTAAGTATAACTGTTCCATAAACGCAATGTGTTGTAAAAGTTTATGGGGTTGTTAAAGGATTTTCCCATGCTACATCCCTAGTAAAATGAGGCCATATTAATTATTTTGTAAGAATATGCCTATATGAATATGAAATCCTTTATGGAAAAACTAAGTTTCTTTTCTATAGGGATGCTGCTGGTGAACCTCCACTCCCAACGTCTATGATATGATCCCCATATTTTCCCCTTAAAACCCAGTTTAGGGGATGTGTCCATTATATTGATGTCCTGTAAACACCTCCTACTGATTGAACTCTGGCTGTATTCAGCTCCTTCAGAGTTCCCAGTGCCCACTTGGCCGCCTCTCTGACTAATGCTTCCTTAATAATTGATGTTTGGTGTAAGGCGAAATTGTGGTCCAGTAGGGATTTTCCCATATTATTTTTTTTGAATTTGTTTTTAGACCCAAGATATCTTTGGAACTAACAACAGAAAATCAAATAATTCACAATTTAAATTTTATTATTTGTTATTTACACAACCATACACAGTGTGATATACAGTGGAAAGGAAAGATAGGATAGAATCGAAAGATATTGTCAGAGATGGACTAACCTGAGGTGACCAGAAGACGTAGCTTTAGCGGTTAGCCCAATGTAGCGTGGAGGATAAACCCAAACGCGGAAAGAAGCGAGTAGGCAGGATAACCACGCGATTTAGTCTAAGGACTCTCACAAAAGCGGAGCAAGGGAAAAACACAAATTTAACCCGCGTCCTATAGATACACACACAATAGCAAAAGACAGATGAACCAACTGGTGAGTACTCACGGTTTGCTGAAACGACAACTGTAACCGACATGGGCCGAACTCAATGACTGAGCGGTAAGCCATCGTTTGTTTACCTCTTTTATACTTCCTTGGCGCCCGTCTTACTTCCGGATCCTAGTGCCGGGCGCAGATTGAGTGTGCATGACAGTACCCCCCTGTCCAGGACTGGCTCCTGACGGTCCTGGGGTGGAGGATACCCTGTGACGGTAGTCCCGAATTAGCTGAGGGTCGAGAATGAACCGGGCCGGGATCCAAGATTGCTCCTCGGGGCCATAGCCCTCCCAGTCCACCAGGTATTGCGTACCTTTGCCCCGAGGGCGCGAGTCGAGGATTCGGCGCACGGTGTAGGCGGGACCGCCGTTGATGATCCGGGGAGGAGGAGCTGGGGGGGTGTGTGGAATCATGGGTCAGGTGATGAAGGGCTTGAACTGGGATAGGTGGAATACTGGGTGGATCCGGAGCGCCGCAGGCAGCTGGAGCCGGTAGGTGACAGGGTTAATTCTGTGGGTGATGTGGTATGGTCCGATGAATCTGGGGGAAAGTTTCTTTGACTCGGTGTGGAGGTGGAGGTTTTTTGTGGAAAGCCATACCCTGTCACCTACGTGGTATAGTCGTCCTGGAGAATGTCGGCGGCGATGTTGGTGGGTGTAGCGGGCATTGGCATGTTGGATGGCCCGGTTGGTCGTAATCCAGAGCCGCCGACATCTGCGGACCAACTGTTGGGCCGACGGTACATCAACCTCCGGCTCTGGGTGGTTGAACACGGAGGGTTGGAAACCGTGGCATACCTCAAATGGGCTTAGGTTGGTGGCAGAGGAGATGTGGAAGTTGTGTGACCCAGATGAGGTAGCGTGCCCAGGAGCGCTGACGGTCCGCTATGAAACACCTTAGATAGCGCTCCAGTTGTTGGTTGGTCCGCTCCGTCTGACCGTTGTGTCTGTGTCTGTGGGTGGTATCCGGAGGACAGACTGCAGGTGGAGTCGATCAGACGGCAGAAGGCCTTCCAGAACCGGGCTGTGAACTGGGGCCCTCTGTCCGAGACGATATCCTTGGGTTCGATATCCCCGTTCCATGCAGACGGACTACGTGCTCTAATATCAGTTCTGCTGTCTCCTTTGCTGACGGGAGTCCGGCGAGAGCCACCAGATGCATGGTCTTAGAGAACCGATCCACGATCGTGAGGATGGTGTCCTTTCCTTCGGAGGCCGGCAGGCCCGTGATGAAGTCGACGGCAATGTGCGTCCAGGGCCGTCGAGGGACTGGGAGCGGTTGCAGTTCTCCTGGGGACGGTTGGTTGGTGCTTTTGGCCCTGGCGCACACTGGGCATGCCTGAACGAACTCTTGGACGTCCCTCGTCATGGACGGCCACCAGAAGTCCCGCTGGAGAAATTGGAGGGATCGTCGTGTGCCCGGATGGCCTGAAATGGGTGAGGAATGTCCCCATTGGAGGACCTCGGGTCTCATCACCTCGGGCACGAAGAGTCGTCCAGGTGGCACACCTGCCGGTTCGGTCTCTGTACCTCGTGCCTGGCGCACTCTCGTTTCCAGGCCCAGTTGCAGGGGGGCGATGATCCTGGAAGATGGAAGGACAGACGCGGGGTCCGCCCGGGGAAGGTCCACCTCGAGCTGTCGTGAGAGGGCGTCCGCTTTGGTGTTCTTGGACCCCGGGCGGTATGAGAGGTGAAAGTTATAGTTCTCAAAAAAGAGAGCCCACCGCGCCTGTCGTGGGTTTAGCTGCTTAATGGTCTTAATGGTGATGAGGTTTTGATGGTCTGTCCAGATTATGAATGGCTCGCTGACGCCCTGGAGCCAGTGACGCCATTCCTCCAGAGCCCACTTTATGGCCAGCAGTTCGCGGTCCCCTACCCCGTATCGCTGCTGAGTGGAATTAAATTTCCTGGAGAAAAAGCTACATGGGTGTAGCTTTTGATCTGGACCTCGTTGCAAGAGGATAGCTCCAGCGCCCACATCTGAAGCATCCACCTCTACAACGAATGGTTTACTGGCATCTGGATGGTGGAGAATCGGTGCAGTGGTGAAACGGTGACAAAGTGACCGGAAGGCGGATATGGCGGCTGGGTTGAGGTGAAAAGGAAGTGTTGAAGGACGGGTCAGAGAGGTTAGGGGGGCGGCAACTGTACTGTAGTCCCGGATAAAGCGACGATAGAAGTTCGCAAACCCAAGAAACCGTTGAAGCTGCTTGAGGGTCTTGGGTAGGGGCCAATGACGCACAACCTCTAGTTTCTGCGGGTCCATGGCCACACCCTGGGGCGAGATGACAAAACCCAGGAACGTGGTGGAGCGCTCGTGAAAAGCGCACTTTTCCAACTTACAGTACAGTTGGTGGGCGAGTAATCTCTTGAGAACCGCTCTGACGTGCTGGGTGTGTTCTTCCATAGTGCGTGAATATATTAGAATATCATCCAGGTAAGCGAATGCCCACCGGCCGAGCATGTCACGAAGGACATCATTGATAAAGTGTTGAAATGCGGCGGGGGCATTGCACAGTCCGAACGGGATGACGAGGGTTTCGTAGTGTCCGGTGGGGGTGATGAATGCCGTCTTCCACTCATCGCCCTCTCTGATACGCACCAAGTTGTAGGCGCTCCGGAGGTCCAACTTCGTAAAGACGGTGGCGCCAGAGAGAGCATCCAGGGCTGAGTTGGTAAGAGGCAGAGGATGTCGGTTTTTGATTGTGATGTTGTTGAGCCCCCAATAGTCGACACAAGGGCGAAGTTCACCGCCTCTTTTCTTCACGAAGAAGAACCCCGCGGCGGCAGGTGATGAGGAGTGCCTGATGGTGCCTTGGCGCAGGGCGTTGTTCACATATTCCTCCATCACCTGGGTCTCGGTGGATGTGAGCGAATAGAGATGGCCGCGGGGTGGGACCGTACCGGGTTGGAGGTCGATGGCGAGATCGTATGGACGATGTGGAGGAAGATGGGTGGCTCGTCGTTTGCAGAAGACCTCCGCTAGATCCCGATACGGCTCTGGGATGGAGTTGGTGTCGACGTCGGGGGCCTCGGACTCCCTAGAGCACGTCCCAGCCGCTGCCTGTAGGCATAGTTCGTTGCAGGTCGCGCCCCACTGGAGGATCCGATTCTGGGTCCAGGAGGGTCATGCTGGAGCAGCCAGGGATGTCCAAGGATGATGGGAGGTGAAGAGATGGAGGTGACGAAAAACTTTAGCTGTTCGTGGTGTTGGTCAATGGAGACGGTGATAGATTCGGTTCGTGTGCTGATTGGGCTGGTGGATAGGGGGCGACCGTCGACAGATGTGATACGAACGGACTGGGATAACGCCTCCAGTTTTACCCCCAGTTTTTTGGCATATGAGGAGTCAATGAAGTTACCTGCTGCCCCGGAGTTGATGAACGCAGCACTTCGGACTCGTTGTGGCCAACCTGGAGGTGTACCTGAACCGTGAGATGGGAGGAGTTGGTGGTGATGGCGGAGAGACGGAGGTGACCCGGCGAGTGTCTCTCCCTTCTCACCGGGCCTGTGCGTTTCCCGGTCTGAGAGGACAGGCTGCCCGGTGATGTGTGGCTGACCCGCAATAGGCGCAGAGTCCTTCGCGGAAGCGTCTCTCCCGTTCTGCAGCGGTCAAGGAGGCGCGTCCTAATTGCATGGGTTCCCCGGCTCCGGTGTCAACCACGGCAGGAGGTGGAGAACCGACATGTCCAGGGGTGGAGTAGGTGACGGAGTCTGCGGGTCGTGGAGTGGTGACGGTGAAGGTGGGTGCAGGCGGCAGGGTGCGAGGGGCTGGCCTCGGGCGAGAGAGAAGGCGCTGGTCGATCCAGAGAGCGAGTTGGATCAGGCCCTCCAAGGTCGCAGGAAGCTCTCGCCCGGCTAGTTCGTCCTTGATCCGAGACGCCAGGCCCTCGTAGTAGGACGTCCGGAGCGCTGCATCGCCCCACGTGGTCTGTACGGCGAGGGTGTGAAACTCCGCTGTGTAGCGGCTCACGGGCGATCCTCCCTGCCTCAGGTGGTAGAGTCTGGTGTCGGTTTCCACCTCGCCCGCTGGGTGCTCGAAGGTGAGTCTGAGTTGGTGGGTGAACTCATTGTACGAGTGGGCGGTGTCCGTGTCTGCTTGGAGAACTGCCGTGGCCCACTCAGCTGCCTGCCCTTTGAGCAACGAGACGAGAAGAGCAATGCGGAGGCGATCGGTGGAGTACTTGGTGGCATTGAACTCAAACACCAGATCGAGAGCTGTCAGAAATACACTGCACTTCCCATCCGTGCCGTTCCACTTCTCTGGTAGAGAAAGAAAAACATCAGAAGGGGGGGGGGAGGGGTGATGATGCGGCGCCGCGGGCTCCGCGGCGTGCGATCGAGCAGTGACGCCATCAACAGCCGCGCGGAGATCCACATTCTCCCGCCGGAGCTCAGCGACCTCGCGGAGGAGAGAAGCGAGATCCCCGGTTAGCTGATTGATTAGCGCGCCATGCTGATCCACAACGTCGCAAACACTCGCATAATCCGCTGGGTTCACCGCGGACGGCTCAGTCATTCTGTCAGAGATGGACTAACCTGAGGTGACCAGAAGACGTAGCTTTAGCGGTTAGCCCAATGTAGCGTGGAGGATAAACCCAAACGCGGAAAGAAGCGAGTAGGCAGGATAACCACGCGATTTAGTCTAAGGACTCTCACAAAAGCGGAGCAAGGGAAAAACACAAATTTAACCCGCGTCCTATAGATACACACACAATAGCAAAAGACAGATGAACCAACTGGTGAGTACTCACGGTTTGCTGAAACGACAACTGTAACCGACATGGGCCGAACTCAATGACTGAGCGGTAAGCCATCGTTTGTTTACCTCTTTTATACTTCCTGGTTCGTCTTACTTCCGGGTCCTAGTGCCGGGCGCAGATTGATTGTGCATGACAGAGAAATATTTCACTACAATAAAAGGAAAATTGCACTAGAAGAATACAAAAGAATACAAAAAAGATTTTTCTTTCTGAGGACCCGTGGTTTGGCTGTCTGAAAACAAAGAACTGGCTCGAAAATGGGCGTGGCTCCAAACTGTCTCTTGAACTGCCTTGGTGAAAAAGCGGTATAAAAGACCACTCAACTTTTTTTTTTCTTTAGGATCTTCTTGGATTCGTGATGTAAAATACAAGGCTTTTTAAGCATTGTAAGTATTTGCTTTAATTTATATTTTTAAATATAAATTAATATTTTTTCCATCATGGATTCTTCCCTTATTGCCACCTTGTATAATAAAAAAAATCTTAGGTCTCTTTATATTGAGATAAATTTTTTTTATTGCAAACAGGTAAGATCTAATCTAATTATCTGATTTCTGGTGGCGAACAATAGTACCAGAGGTAATTATGGTGGCATGGTGGCTTAGTGGCATTGACACCTTTCACTATTTTGATTCCCGCGTCGGGTTCTGTGTGTGTGGAGTTTACACGTTGTCCCCATGCTTGATGGGTTTCCTTTTGTTTCAGTTAATTTTTTAAGCAACCAGTGGCAAGAGGAATTATAAATGAAGGTTGAATGAGGTTTATTGTCTATTCATTTCATATTTTACTTAATTTAAATGTCTTTTCTAAATGTTTTGATTGTTTTTAATTGCAAAAATATGATTATAGTGTTGACTATTGGTAACTTTTTAACAATTGGTAATATTTTTGGGTGGCTGGAACGGATTATTTGCATTTACATTAATTTCCAATGGGACAATGCGTTTCGCAATACGATATATTGCTTTAAGAACTCGCCTCGTATATCAGGGTACAGAACCTCTGTATGGGTAGCATCTCTCACCCAATATGCTGGGTGGCATGTGGAGAACATGGAGAATCGAACGCCAACCCTGGAGGTTCAAGGCGACAGTGCTAACCTCTAAGCAACTGTGCCACCTGTGGATGTCCTACCAAATCCCCTCCAAAAGAGATGTAATTATGGTTGTTACTATATGTTTAGATCCAGGATTAATTCCTTTATTTCTGTTTCTGGCTCTGTGAGGAGGATAAAAATTTCAAGAGGGGGTGAATACTTATGCACTACACTGGTTATAAATCAGATATGAAGTCATTCTGCTCCATTTACTTTTTTTTTTCCCCCCTTTGTTTTTTTTTGGGGGTGACGAGATCAAACTCGTGACGTCACACCAGCGTCTGCAGCACACCCTCACACCCTCTGTCTCTAGCTCTCTCTCTCTAACGCACACACACAAGCGCGCGCGCACACACAGGTAACGCGCCGCACGCGCCTGCAGACAGAAACGGAATTAACGGCCCTAACGGCAGAGACGATCCCGCATCCACGTGACTCCGCGCGCGCATGAGAGCATCCTCGCGAGCAGCAAGGGACGAAGAGCGAGCGAGAGTGCGCGAGGGAGCCGCCCGTCTTCAGCTTCTTCCTCTTCGTCACCATCATCATCATCGACACCGACAGAGAGAGAGAGGGAGAGAGATAGAGAGAGTGACATGGAGAACAAGGACAAAGCTGCAGGTGAGAATGACAGAGGGATACGGTGTGTGTGTGTGTGTGTGTGTTGGAGGGGTTATAGACAGGGGCATGACTGTGGTGCGCGCGGGGCGGCGCGTGGCAGGGCGGTTTATGATGTTGGGCTCGCGCTCGCGCGCGCGCGTGTGTGTGCGTGCGGACTGCGGCACTCGCGCCGATGAGGGGCTCGCAATGTTCTCTCACACACAAAGTGCAACACACTGCAGAAATGCTGACTGCTTACATCTGTGTGTGTGTGTGTGTGTGTGTTGTGTTCTGATGTCTGGATCTATGTGTGTCTATTAAAAAGAAAACACAAAGAAGGGCCTAAGGCAAGTGTGTGTGTGTGTGTGTTGGTGATTAACATGCAAGATGTGCAGCACACACTCACTGTACTGCACCCCAGTGTAATAAGTGCATGTGTGTGTGTGTACATGTGTGTGTTCATACACTCACTGTACTGTACCCCAATGTCCCTGAGTGTTTGTGTGTGTGTGTTGTGTTCAGATGTCTGGATCTGTGTTTATGCATTCATTTTTAAATACACAAAGTAAGGCCTAAGGGAAGAGAGAGAGAGAGTGTGTGTGGGGGTGTTTGCATTTTATTTGTGTGTGTGTGTGTGTGTGTTGGCGTCTTGATGATTAACATGCAAGATGTGCAGCACACACTCACAGTACTGCATCCCAGTGTCTTGAGTGTGTGTGTGTGTGTGTGTGTGTGTGTTTGTGTGTGTGTGTGTCAAACATTTCTTAAGTTAGTCATTGCACCTGGAGCTCTGCTTACATTTGTCTTGCATGTGTGTGTAAAACTACACATGCTCAGTAACATGGTGTATAACCTGTGCAAATGTAGGAGAGTGCGTATGCAATGCAGATGCACACACACACACACACACACACACACACACACTATAACCTGATGCTACACCAGTACTGAGACTCTGCGTCCACATGCCGGACGTGCTTGCGGTGTGTATTTGACACGCTCTGCGCTGTGTTGACTCAGCTTTATAAACCGAGTCACGTTAGAAATGTCAAGAGAAATCCGACGTTATGATCACTGAGGCACTTCAGGAGGAAATTTGCAGTGTGTTTCTTATGGGTCACTCAGAGGAGCGATGTGGCGCAGTGTGGTCATTTTTAAATCCATGCAGGTTGACAAGCAGTGACAAATAACTGAAGAACCCAAGGCAGATTACAGACTAGATTATACACGACCAGTCAGTAGTCTGGACACATCTTCTAATTCCATGGGCTTTCCGGAGTTTTTTTATTTCTTCCTAAATTGTAAATGGTGTTATGGTATTTCATGGTTTTTCCGAATGCACTTGACACAGTACTGTTCTTGCAATACAACATGCATCTTAAGTACAGTAGAGTCTGCAGATCTATAGAGTTCTGTAGATCAGAGTAAAAATTCTACTGAGCATGCAGGTTGAAGCGACAGTTTTATAGACTACTAATGGGGGTCTGTATTGTTTGATTGAACTGAGCATAAATTAGCAGAAATGTGTTAAAACATATTACAGGTCTAGAAAGTTATATGAAACTGCATACAATTCTGTAGAACTTGTGTGTAGACAGAAGTTTTGAAGCCATGTGAATGTTAATATTCAAAACATCCAGAGTGTGTGTATGAGGCTGAAATGTGTGTGGGTTTTGTTGCCAACGCTTGTAGACATAGTATGAAGTTCAAGCTTTACATACAGTTACTGTAAATGCGTCCCTTGGAAACAATATCCGTCAAACATAAGAAGTGGTTGTGGTAAGTGGTAAGCAGTTTTTACTACTTTTTCACGAAACTAAACTCAACTTGAGTTGTGTTAAGTGTGTTATTAACCGAAAACCGACACCATGACCCAAACCACCAAACCAAAGTACAAACACTCCTGCAAATCTTTTTGTGATCCAGCTAACTAAACACTAATGCAAAACACAAAAATGAACAGACAAGACAAGAAGGATAAGGAGTAAAAAAAAGAGGGTTTGTTGCCTTCCTAGTGTGCTTCCCATGAGGCTTTCAGGAGGAAAAATAGCATATAAGCAGAGCCACACTATTCCACCATTTTTTACAGTGACAGTCGCACCTGGTGTAAAGCCTTACTTTTTATTCCCATGTGTCGCATTTCATTATTTATTTTTATAAACAAGGTGATGGAGAGTTGCCGTATTGAAACAAGAGATTATAGGGAGTACACAGAGAGGTCTTGGTAAGATACTAAAATAAATGCATAAAGATTCTCAGAAAATATACATCACTTACTGTAGTATTTAGAGAAACATCCAACAGACCAAGAGTAACGCTCAACACGATGCCGCCACCACCATGTCTGACTGCAGAGATACTGCTGAGTATTAAATATTATGTTTTGTGTCTAGAACAGAGTCCAGCATGTCTACAGGCAAAATCAATTGGGATTTCATATGGCTCACTACTTCATGGACTTCAGCTTCATGGAGTGTCCATTCTATACATTTCCTGTTATCAGCTTCTCCCATCTGCACCCATTGCTCCTTTGACTAATATTAGTCTTCAAACCCTAATCTTAACCCTTCAAAAAAGGTTATAAAGAATGTCTATAGAACAAAAAAACTTTGTACCCAAGATGTATATGAAAACATTCTAAAGAAATGCAGAAGAAGAAAGAGTACCTTGTGGATGAACATAGAAAAAGAACAAAAAGAATTAGAATTAACTAACAGGATGCTCTTTAAAGAAAACATTCTTTGAACAAAGTAAAAATTCATTTTAACATTCATGTCTTCTCATAAATTCCATAGAGTTATGGAGAACAGAGTTGTAATTCTCCAGAATATAAAGAAGAAGTTGTATAGTGTAGTCTAGAAATCAGTGAAACATCTGTAGAACATACCTTTCAAAGTAGAAGTTTTATATAGTCCTATGCAGGCCTACAAAGTTCTCTATATCTGTGTAAAAATTCAACACACACAATCTTAAAGCAAAAGTTCTATAGACTGCTGTTGTAGGTCTGTAGAGTTCTTTACAACAATTCAGCAGAACATGCAGGTCAAAGCAGAAGTTCTATAGATTCCTATTCCTGCCTACAGCATTCCATAGAACTGGTCACAAAGTCAAAACAACATGCTTCTCAAAGCAAACATTGAAATCCTGTTAAAGGTTTGTAAAATTCATAGTCTATAGAATATGCAGGGTGAAGCAGCAGTTCAATAGAAATAAATTTGGTGAATCATGTTGCAGGTCTGTAAAGTTATTTGAAACTGCAAAAATGTTTATAGAACATATGAAAAAACATGTGAACCTTTTGGAATTTCCTTCATGTCAAGGGTACTAACAAATATGCCTAAAATAACACACCATTCTGATGTCTTTATTGAACACACCCATTCAACATTCAAGATGGTAGTGGAAAAGTAAGTGTGAACCCTTGGAATTAATAACTGGTCGATCCCGCTCCTGCAGCAGTGACCTCAACCAGGCACTTCCTGTAGCTGTGGATCAGTGCACATGCACATTGTTCAGAAGGAATTTTAGTCCATTCTTTCTCAAAGAACATACTTTCTCAAGTCATACCATAGCATCTCTGTTGGGTCTGTGCTCTCACTCTGCCACTTGAAAAGGCGGATATAGTTTTCCTGAAGCCATTACGTTGTGGACTTGCTCCATTGTCCTGTAGCATGACCCAACTTCTACAGAGTACAGATATTCTCACATTTCCCTAAAGAAGTTTTTGATACACCTGTGAATTCATCTTCCCCTTTATGACTGAAAGCTGACTATGTCTTGATGCAGCCATTCAGGCCTAAATCATGATGTTTCCTTCACCATACTTTATAGTTGGGATGATGTTTTCATGAGGACATGTAGTGCCCTTTTTACATCAGATGTGTGCTACATGTTCTTTCCGAATAGTTCAATCCTTGTTTTATCAGTGCGCAAAACATTTTGCCAATACCTCTATGGAGTGTCATTGTGCTCTTTCACAAACTTCAGGCAGCAGCAATGCTCTTTTTGGTAAGCACCGGCTTCCTTTGTGGTGTCCTGCCATGGACACCCTACTTGCTCAGTGTTTTACATACTGTAGACTCATGAACATGAATGTTTGCCAATTCCAATGATGCCTTCATGGTTGTTTCTCATGGTTGTTTCTTTACCTCGTTGAGTCTTGCTCTTCGGGTCATTTTTTCCATTTGTCTAACCGTAGAATGGTGAATTCTAAAGTTTTTGAAATCACTTTGTAACCCTTTCAGGCTTCATGTTAATCAACAATTCTGGATGATAGAGAATTTCTAACTCTTTGAAAACTCCTTTTGGCAAGGGATGGCTCACATTAGCGTATTCTTCTTGTGTGGAGCAAACTCCAAAAGTCCAAAAATCAGTATTTATCAATACTACTTTTTCTTGCTGCTGAATGTTGACACAGATGTTTGATAGAATCCTATTGCAGGTCAGTTCTATAAAAAATTCTATAGAACATGCACATTGAAGCAGAAGTTTAGTATTAAGTTCAATAATAAGAAGCTTTTAAGTTCAATGCAACGAGTAAACATTCAAGTAGAAGTTGCATCTTAAAGCATATATTCTACAGAATCCAACTGCAGGTCTATAGAATTCTGTATAACATGCATCTGAAAGCAGAAATTCTATTGAACACGCTTGTTGAACTCTTACACTAAACTTCAAACGGCCACTTCGCTGTTTAACCACATCCCTAAGCTGTTAAACCCTCATCTTTAAACCAAAATACTAACCACTAAATGATGGGTTTAATCTATTTTAAACTCTGTACTGTGATTGTGTGTAACCTGAGTTGTGTGGACAGTGTGTTACTCTGCTGTGGGTATTGATTCTGGCTTTAAGTTTCAAACAATCGAACATCTCGCCCAAAAGACACCCAAACATACGCAGGAGAGATGCCAAGCTCTGGCTGCCGTAGATGTTGCCAGTCGTGTTGGCGATATCGACTGATAACTGGATGACTTAAGTTGGCAGTCAGTACCGGCTAAAAAAAAGTATATATTTAAAGTAAATGACTGTTTATTTCATCTGTAACTGTGGGGAAGAAGTTTGATGGATGTCAATAAAGACAGGAAAGATTTTCATGGTACTGTAGTACCCTTGCCTGGATGTAATCTTGACCAGGGTTGAATTTCTGTAAACACCAGCGGAAGGAATGAGGTCCATTAGCACTGAGAACTCAGAAATAGATGGAGCCTGGCGCATGTTTATTGGTAATATTTTCCAGATCTTCAGGGGATAAAAACGGCTGCTTTCACATTTTAAAGTTCCTCCAGATCCAGATGGCAAAAACAAATATGGCCTGCATCCTGCACTAATTCTATTGGCTAAGCTCCTGTTTCAAATCGAAGCCTGAGTCTGGCACAATTACTCAGGCCATACTGTATACTGGAAGTGATTAAATAAACATTTGCAAAGTGATGGAATTCCACCTCTTTGGGCTGGGTGAGATCATCGTGCTCAGGTCACCAATCAGAGCTGACTTTTTCCTTCATAACAGAAAGATAAGAAGGCCTAGAACTGACTGGTTCGATGACATCACTTTATGTTCCTGTGGATGATGCAGTATGAAAGGAATAAAGAAAACAAATCAAAAGATACCAAAAGACGCCTCAAATGGAAGGATCAGATTTAAAGAAAGGAAGAATGGGAGAAAATTTTCACACTGTAATCTCTGTGTTGTTGTGAAGTTAACACATTAATACACGCTTTGGTCTATTCCGTTTCAGCAATAGCAGTGCTAACGAATGCCTTTCTTTATCATTTAGGTGTGCTGTTGGACCCGATGATTACAGCTCTTGACGATAGCGTGCATGGGTCGCTAGTTAGTATGCAGTTCCTCGAGGTGGCACAGGGTGCATCTGCTTTGACAAACTCTAGAACTGGAAGTCAAAAATGTGCTACGCAAACAGTTCTGAGAACATTTTAGAATCGCAGAACTGGATCATGGGGATAATTTAAACTTTTACTCTGCTTAAAAGTCTAGCAAATAACAGGACTTTTACTTAACTAACTTTCTGCAATGTCGTTGTGTTACGTGACCACATTGGAGTGTAGAAATTGAAGCAGTTTGCCGACAATTATGTATAACTGCGATGAGAGAAGAGAGAGAAAGGGTTTTTATACGGAAAAAGGCTACTGTGAGCTAATACAAGCGCTGTAATTTTGATACTTGAAGGTGAGTCTTTTTGTACTTTTACACAAGTACACAAGTAAATGGAGGACTTCTACTTATACTTGAGTAATATTTACCTTAGGGAATCTCTACTTTTTCTTAAGTACAGGATTTTCAGGATCTATGTACCTTGGCCAAGTGTGATCAGAACAGTCAGTGCATCACATCTTGCTGTTTATGAGGCTTAGCAGGCAAAGTGTTCAAGGCTGTTGTTCCGGACTCCAAAATCTACAGTCGTCCCAAATCGTCCCAATCCTGTGTGTTCTCATCACATTGTGTGTGTATGGAAATGCTCTTACTTTCACTCTTAAACATAGCCGTTTTTTATTGTTGATTTCTTTTACCGTGTAACTTAACCAAGTGATCTTCATTCATGCTTTTTTCCCCCGTCCATGTTTCTTCCATAAAGTTGACGGTCCAGCACTATCCTTCCAGGTTTTAATAATGTGTTGGAAGGTTCATAACTCAGTTCCAGAATTTTCAAATCTCTTTTGTGACCTTTTATTGGCCAGGCAGTGTATTACTTTTCTGCATGGGCATGTGTGTGTGTGTATTATAGAAAGTTAGTAAGTGTGTTATTTGAACTGCTGTTATGAAAAAAAAAAGTCAACAACTTTGTATCAATCATGATTTAGGGTCCAAAAGTTATGAGGTTTTACGTTTATTCAATTAATAAGTTTAAAAGCATTTTCAGAACCCAATCTCAAGCACTTTTTTACAAAGCTATAAGAAATCAGACATGACCTAGCCATAAAAGATTTAATAGTAACCATAAAACATACAAAACTAATAATAAAAAGATTTTAAATTATATTTCACCTTGAGGTAAAAATCAACTATTAAAGAACAACATGAAAAAACAAAAGATGGGAAATTTGTTTAGGTTAAGTATATTAATAGAATTTTGTTTAGATTAAATTTCTTAATATAATTTTGAATTGACTTAATTGAGCCTAATTCCAGTATGGTGCAGTACAGATTTCCAAACTTTATAGTTATGTGCAAATGCATTGATTTGGCACTGGACAAACTCACTAACGGCACTCATACAAGTAACTATCTTCACCTGAAGGTTAAAGCGACCATTGATGATATGACCAGGGCAGGGACTATCAGTGGGAATTAAGGACTGTGGCATGATTTTGTTATCCATATTATCAACATTCCAGCTAAAATACTACTCAGATACAGTATATGCATCCTGGCACCCTGAAATTCCTGCTGTTTCACTTTCTGTAAATGCAAATGATCTACTGCCCCTTCACCGTGTCCCTTTGTGGAAGTGCATTTTTCTAGGAAATGGGACTTCATTGAAAATGGTGCCCAGGACTGGAGACAAGGGAGGGTAAGAAGGCAAATCCCTCCTGCCACTTGCCTGATGATATGATACCAGGTCAGAAATTTTAAAAGTGTTTGTTCAAGCACATTTACAAAAATTTTAAAAGGATTACAAGTCTGTGTGGGGAAAAAAAGTAATATTTTGTTGGTCTCACATAGTGAAGACAATGTTAAAATGTGTTAATTTTGCATAACAAAAATGGTTTTGTCTATGATGACTTCATTTTGGACAAAAGAATTTCTCATCCTAGCGAAAATCAGAATCTAAGAATGTTAGCCAGCTAAAACCTTGTTAGAGAGGAGTTCGTACAGTGAGTTGCTACAGCCACCAAGCCTGTGCAAGTTGAGTTTTTTAGTGCTAAAGGTTCAGTGATAACAAGTGACTCAGCCTTTCAAACAGAGAGTGGAAGGTAATTCCACCGACTAAGTGCTAGTACAGATAAGTCTGATGCATATCTCCTGAGGGTTGGGGCAAGGGTGGGGGAGGTCAATTTGAGCTGTGCTGGAGGGAAAGAGAAAGAGCTGCAAAGCAGGGCTGGGTAAATGTCTTCAGATGACTTTGTAGACAAACATCAGGCAATTACATTATGTCAGTGGAAGGAGGACAGACATAAGGTGGTGGTGGAGAACTTTTGGAAATTGACAAGATGTCGTGTAGCTGCATGTTGGATCATTTTGATGGTGCACAGGGGAAGACCTGCCAGAATGCAAGCAGTTGAAGCAAAACACCCGAGTGGTTTCTGTGGAGAGAAATCCCAGTCTTCAGATGCTGTAAAGGATCAGTCAGGTTGTCAGGAAAGACAAAATCTTATTTGTCCAGAGCTACCGCAAGGTTGCGTGTGCTGCCAGATGGAGTGATCATAAGATGTATCTGTATCTACAGCGATATGTATCTACAGCGATATAAGACAGCTGAGATTTAGTTTCAGGTGCTAAGCTACCACCCATGATGAGTATCTATGCAGAAAAATTGTATCTGAAAGAGGAAATGGGAGGATGATTTGATCAGTATAGCAGAAACAGGCCTCACTGATAGTGTCTGTATACAGCGGAAACAGAAGAAGGCCATGAACTGAGACTTGTGGGACACCGGTGTAGAATCTGAATGCCGCAGAGTAAGAAGTACTCGTACTCTAGGTAAGAAGTGACCTACCACTATGCTATACGTCTAATTCCAAGGCTCATGAGAGTGAACAGGATCTTGTGTTTGATGATCTTGAAGGTTGCTGAGAGGTTAAACAGGAAGAGGAGCAATTATAGTTTGGCAAGGCCATTTTACACCTGGACTCACATGGACTCTGGGGTAATTTAGAGTCGCCAGTCCACCTACTGGGATTTCTTGGCAGGTAGGAGGAAACCAGACAACCTGGAGAAAACCTACGAACATAAATGTAAGCCTCGGTTACTTGAGACACTGCTATGCCCTGGAAAATATGTCTATTTTTTTTGCAGGTTGCTGTAATAGAAGTTTTAGAGTTACATAGCCCTTGTAGATATACTAAATTGCTTTGTGATATCTATCGATTTGTTGAAGTGACCTACAGCAATATTCTACCTCATTAAGATCTGATTCTGATTCTGCTTATTATTCTTTATACTGGAGGGTTTGATTTTGATATCTATATCAGCCCGAGTTCCATTTCAGAGGAGGCTGCCTAGGTAGTCTTCATGTTTCAACAGAGATAGTGTCACAGTCACATCCTCACAGTGTGTGTGTGTGTGTGTGTGTGTGTGTGTGTGTGTGTGTGTCTTGAAGAGTCTCAGGAATTTCCTTGTGCAGCATTTCTTCCATGTAAACAGCGTTAATAATAGCCGCTCTAACGCAAGACGGATCTCAGTTACACACACTTGCGAGCACACACACACACACACACACACACACACACACACACACACACACACAGTCTATATACAGGAGTGGGGACCGGTACGTCTTCCAGGCAAGTCAAGGACTTATCCGCACACACACACACTAAGAACATTGGTGTGTGTGTGTGCGTGTGTGTGAGGATGACGCGGTTTCTTGGTTCGTTCCGACGTCTTCTGTCTCGCGGTGGCAAAGCAGAGGAAGAAGATGAAGAGGAGGGGACGAAGAAAAAAAGTGACACAGATGAATCTGGTCAGGCACTGACACACACACACACACACACACACACACACACACACACACACATATATATATATATATATATATATATATATATATATATATATATATATATATACTATACACACACACATAGCTATTTTTCTTTTTTTATACTATCCAAAATTAGGAATAATTAATAAAATTTTCAATCAAAATTTAAGAATATTTTGTAGCTAACTCTATTTAACTCTAACTCGCTAATTATTTAGTTCATCAGTTATCAGCTAGTTATATTTACTACATTATGTCATGCAGCTGTTATCTAGCTATCTATGATTACATTTACATTTACTCATGTAAACTTTTATTGAACCACATTCAAAATGATGACATGATGAAAGTAGCATCTTGTAATGTTAAGTATTTTACCAAGCTTAAAAATACACAACCTGCAGAGTGACACAAGTGACAAACATGTAACCTTGTTGTAAGCAATGTAGTTAACCATGTTGATGAATTTAACTATGAGTTCAGGGGAGACATCTTGGACTAACGGATGCTCCAACATGCTAGTTAGCATTAGCTTATAGTTAGCAAAAATTCACATAGCCTCTGGCTTTGTGCAGCTTTCAACAAAAAAGGATACATTAGTGATTTCAGAAAAAAGTTTTAATATTGTGAGTTTAATAAGTTTTTTTTTCTTAACCCCACCCCTATTCAATTTGAGAATTAAGTCATTAAATTATTCATAAATTATAAAAAAAAAAAAAATAGTAATTTGCGGTAAGTCGTATCAGAAAATAAGAACTTATTCTTATAAGGGGGTGATTACTTTTTCACATAGGTCCAGGTAGGTATATACAGCTTTTTCCATTTAATAAATGAAATCATAATTGAAAAACTACATGTTGTATTTACTCGGGTTATCTTTGTGCAATATTAAAATGCCGTTCGTATGCCGAGGTACCCCTGTATGCGTAAAAGAAAACAAATATAATACATAATATAATAAACTGCCTGGCACACACTCTAATATTTAATGGAATCACCTTTTGCTTTGATTACAGCCTTGGCATAGTTTCGATAAGCTTACGCAGTGTCACAAGATTTGTTTCTATCCAGAGGCACATTCATTTCTCTCCAAGATCTTGTGTATTGATTATACAAGATTGATTAGTGATTATTCATTATACGGTACGACTGCAGTATAAAGCCTTCTCCAGCACATCCCAAAGATTCTCAATGGTGTTAAACTTTAGACTCTGCGGTGGACAATCCATGAGTGAAAATTATATCTCATACACCCTGAACCACTCTTAAGCAATTTGTCCGAAAATTCATTGATTAACAAAATCTGGTCATTCTGGACACTCAGGTCATCAGCTGACCTCAATTTTTGGGCACAAAATGTTGCAGAACCAAGGACCTGAGCAACAGAAGCAACCCCTGATCATAACACTGCATCCATGGGCATGTAGGGTAGGCACTAGGCATGATCTTTTTACCCTGATGCGACCATCCCTACACATGTTACACAGACTGTTCCCAGATTATACAGCAACAACATATAGTACAATGTATATAAGAATGTTAGGTCTAGCTTGGAATAAAAGAAATAATATAACAATAAGAAAAACATAATAAGGTACATTAACATTAAATTGTGTTGTTGAGGTACAAAGACTGCAAAAGAATAAGAATTCTTATGCAAAATTTCAGTTCTTAGGGTGTTCATACTGTATACCAAATTACCTAGGCATATGAACGGCCTAAGAACTGAAATTTTGCAAGAAGTTTGCCTCGGCATATGAAGCATTTTCGGCATTCGAACGAACTGAGCTGAACCAAATGCTGGCTAAGTTGCGCGTACAGCCGGGAGCTGTTCAAAACGTGTTTGCATTAGTGGAAAGCGAAGCGAGTTTACATATATACACTACCGTTCAAAAGTTTTAGAACACTTTCTAACTCCATGATGGTTCCTGATGTTTATTTCTTTCTACATTGTAAAGTTTTGCTGAAGGTGTTCAAAAAAATGCATGAATCTCCTTTGAACAGTTGATATCGAGATGTTTCTGCTACTTCTGCTCTGTAAAGACTTCATACAGATTTTGCAAATGCACTTGACAATACTGTTCTTGCAAGAACTGAAAGGCCGACCTCTGTGTCTTAAAATAACAACTAACTGTTGTTTTTTTTGTTGTTATGTAATTACCTAATTCCATATGTGTTATTTTATAGTTTTGAAATCCCCAGAATTGCTGTAGAATGTAGAAAATAAATCACTAAACACAAACAAAGAAATTTGCAAGTGATCTAAAACTTTTGAACGGTAATATATATATATATATATATATATATATATATATATATATATATATATATACACATATACATATACAATTGTATATATATATATATATATATATATATATATATATATATATATATATATACAGTGGTGTGAAAAACTATTTGCCCCCTTCCTGATTTCTTATTCTTTTGCATGTTTGTCACACTTAAATGTTTCTGCTCATCAAAAACCGTTAACTATTAGTCAAAGATAACATAATTGAACACAAAATGCAGTTTTTAAATGAAGGTTTACATTATTAAGGGAGAAAAAAAACTCCAAATCTACATGGCCCTGTGTGAAAAAGTGATTGCCCCCCTTGTTAAAAAATTATTTAACTGTGGTTTATCACACCTGAGTTCAATTTCTGTAGTCACCCCCAGGCCTGATTACTGCCACACCTGTTTCAATCAAGAAATCACTTAAATAGGAGCTACCTGACACAGAGAAGTAGACCAAAAGCACCTCAAAAGCTAGACATCATGCCAAGATCCAAAGAAATTCAGGAACAAATGAGAACAAAAGTAATTGAGATCTATCAGTCTGGTAAAGTTTATAAAGCCATTTCTAAAGCTTTGGGACTCCAGCGAACCACAGTGAGAGCCATTATCCACAAATGGCAAAAACATGGAACAGTGGTGAACCTTCCCAGGAGTGGCCGTCCGACCAAAATTACCCCAAGAGCGCAGAGACGACTCATCCGAGAGGCCACAAAAGACCCCAGGACAACATCTAAAGAACTGCAGGCCTCACTTGCCTCAATTAAGGTCAGTGTTCACGACTCCACCATAAGAAAGAGACTGGGCAAAAACGGCCTGCATGGCAGATTTCCAAGGCGCAAACCACTTTTAAGCAAAAAGAACATTAAGGCTCGTCTCAATTTTGCTAAAAAAACATCTCAATGATTGCCAAGACTTTTGGGGAAATACCTTGTGGACCGACGAGACAAAAGTTGAACTTTTTGGAAGGTGCGTGTCCCGTTACATCTGGCGTAAAAGTAACACAGCATTTCAGAAAAAGAACATCATACCAACAGTAAAATATGGTGGTGGTAGTGTGATGGTCTGGGGTTGTTTTGCTGCTGCAGGACCTGGAAGGCTTGCTGTGATAGATGGAACCATGAATTCTACTGTCTACCAAAAAATCCTGAAGGAGAATGTCCGGCCATCTGTTCGTCAACTCAAGCTGAAGCGATCTTGGGTGCTGCAGCAGGACAATGACCCAAAACTATATATATATATATATATATATATATATATATATATATATATATATATACACACAGGTCCTTCTAAAAAATTTGCATATTGTGATAAAGTTCATTATTTTCTGTAATGTACTGATAAACATTAGACTTTCATATATTTTAGATTCATTACACACAAACTGAAGTAGTTCAAGCGTTTTATTGTTTTAATATTGATGATTGTGGCATACAGCTCATGAAAACCCAAAATCCCTATCTCAAAAAATTTGCATATTTCATCCGACCAATAAAAGAAAAGTGTTTTTAATACAAAAAAAGTCAACCTTCAAATAATTATGTTCAGTTCTGCACTCAATACTTGGTCGGGAATCCTTTTGCAGATTCTTGTGTCTTGTGTCTCTCAACTTTCTCTTCACAATATCCCACAGATTCTCTATGGGGTTCAGGTCAGGAGAGTTTGCAGGCCAATTGAGCACAGTAATACCATGGTCAGTAAACCATTTAGCAGTGGTTTTGGCACTGTGAGCAGGTGCCAGGTCGTGCTGAAAAATGAACTCTTCATCTCCATAAAGCTTTTCAGCAGATGGAAGCATGAAGTGCTCCAAAATCTCCTGATAGCTAGCTGCATTGACCCTGCCCTTGATAAAACACAGTGGACCAACACCAGCAGCTGACATGGCACCCCAGACCATCACTGACTGTGGGTACTTGACACTGGACTTCAGGCATTTTGGCATTTCCCTCTCCCCAGTCTTCCTCCAGACTCTGGCACCTTGATTTCCGAATGACATGCAAAATTTGCAACCTGTAGCCCATTTCCTGCACACGCCTGTACACGGTGGCTCTGGATGTTTCTACTCCAGACTCAGTCCACTGCTTCCGCAGGTCCCCCAAGGTCTGGAATCGGTCCTTCTCCACAATCTTCCTCAGGGCCCGGTCACCTCTTCTCGTTGTGCAGCGTTTTCTGCCACACTTTTTCCTTCCCACTGAGGTGCCTTGATACAGCACTCTGGGAACAGCCTATTCGTTCAGAAATGTCTTTCTGTGTCTTACCCTCTTGCTTGAGGGTGTCAATGATGGCCTTCTGGACAGCAGTCAGGTCGGCAGTCTTACCCATGATTGCGGTTTTGAGTAATGAACCAGGCTGGGAGTTTTTAAAAGCCTCAGGAATCATTTGCAGGTGTTTAGAGTTAATTAGTTGATTCAGATGATTAGGTTAATAGCTCGTTTAGAGAACCTTTTCATGATATGCTAATTTTTTGAGATAGGGATTTTGGGTTTTCATGAGCTGTATGCCACAATCATCAATATTAAAACAATAAAAGGCTTGAACTACTTCAGTTTGTGTGTAATGAATCTAAAATATATGAAAGTCTAATGTTTATCAGTACATTACAGAAAATAATGAACTTTATCACAATATGCTAATTTTTTGAGAAGGACCTGTATATATATACATACATATATATAATTTGTTTTTGCATTTTGTGCAAGATTTAGTGAAGACATACGGTAGCACAATGGCTCCCAAGAATGTTATCAAGGACGGTAGCAAGAAGAAAAAGGAGCCAGTTTCAGCTTGGATTTTAAAGCAGCTGATGAAACGAGAAATCATAAATTAAGCTTAAGTGAGGTTTAATGACTATTCATTTCATATTTTACTTTATTTAAATGTCTTTTCAAAATGTTTTGATAGTTTCTATATGCAAAAATATGATTAGTTTTGGACCATGCTAATAATGGTAATATTTTGGGGTGGCTGGAACATATTGTCTCCGTACATTATTTCCTTTGAGAGTATTTACTGTACATATTACCGGACAGCCATTTTATATCATCGTGCTTCTGGACTGATTCATTCTTTGTAACCGGTGACGCAGACTCATTTCTCCCACACCCCCACTCAAACACATACTGTACAATATACCGGACTTTTTATACATTCACTTAAACGCTGAAAATCCTTCATTCATTCATTCATTTTCTATACCGCTTAATCCTGTGTTCAGGGTCGCGGGGGACCTGGAGCCTATCCCAGGGGACTTCGGGCACTAGGCGGGGTACACCCTGGACAGGGTGCCAATCCATTGCAGGGCACACACACACACACACATTCACACACCCAATCACACACTACGGGCAATTTGGGAACGCCAATTAGCCTAACCTGCATATCTTTGGACTGTGGGAGGAAACCGGAGTACCCGGAGGAAACCCACCAAGCACGGGGAGAACATGCAAACTCCATGCACACAGAGACGGGAATCGAGCCTGAACACTGAAAATATTGTATATAATTGTTAATATTGGTATCGTGCACTGCATTGTCTCTTTTATGTACAGCACCATACACGTAAACCCGGAATTGAACCGGGTCCGTTTGTATCTGCAGAAATTCGTAAGTTGAGGATGTACCTGTATGTACGGGTGGAAGCTTAAGTAACTGTATATAAGGTGCACCAGCATGTTGTATTAATATTAATGAAAAGAGAGACTGATCAAATCATTGCAATCAGATGAACACCAGAATGTACAGTACAGTATGTTGATCGTGATGTCAGAGATTGAGCTTGAGACAGAGCAGAGTTATGGTGAAGTCTAAGTGCTACGTGGCTTGTTTTAGCCTCAACGACTACAGTACAAAAATAGTTTTTGTTTGCACACGCACACAGGAGACGTATCTGAATGTCTGAAAATAACTAAAGAGTGAATTCACTCGAATTCCTAATCGTTTCCACCAGGTGTCCTGTGGAACATTTTTTTTTGCCTCTTTCGGTTTCGGGAAAATTCTGAAAAGTTGCACACAGTATCAGAATGTGCTACGAAGCAGGGAAACACTTAACGTGCTGCTAAGAGGCGAAATGGCCCCTTTAACCACATTTCATTGCAAAGCTTCCTACAATCATGTCAGAGGACACTTATTTAAAGGACAATGAAGATGAAGAACAAACATAGCATCATGGAAAGAGAGGAAATGACTCGAACTTGACTTTGAACGAGGAGAAAGCTAAAGACGTCCTCTTTTGACTGGCTCGTTTTTTTACGGTCGTTGAGTTTCTGAAAGTGCACTGATTAGTGCAGCTGAAAATATAAGCGAGCCGGAAACTCTCACTCTTCAGACACTTCCTCTGCACCCATACTCGCATAATCACATCTGTATGTGTCCGTTTGGTTTAGTGCTATATTTATAGGAATCTGTGTGAGTTCTATTGCATTTCTTGAAAAAAATAAAAAAAAAGATGTGTCTACTAAAGCAGGACGCTACATAGCTTATACAGTATATGTATTATAAGATTTTGTCGAGGACGTTGTTACAGTCTACACACCTCATGTCCATCATTCTTACAACTGTTCTGCTCTACTCTCGTAAGTGGAACGACATGCATTTTCTAAGAGGATGAAATCACTCTGACTCCTTAATTATTCATAACTAGCTTACCCCAGGAAAGGAAAAAAAACAAAAAACACTGGGCATAGAGCCGTAAAATGGTTGATATTCTACTTATTGCATGCACACTAGCAGGTTTTGGGGGTGGAGCCTTAAAACGTAAAGTGCACCTGTCAAATGATGAGGTTTAACTGCAATATGTTATAATTAGATGTCTGAATGCATCTGATGTCACTGAAGAGAATGTCGGGTGTACAATGTGAGCAGTAACATGGCTGCTGGGAGAGGTCAGTCTCATGCGCCGTACTGGGTTTAATGTGTAGCTCGACTTGGCTTGGTGATCAAAGTGGAGAGAGATTAAGAGAGAGAAAACCATGTGGTGCTGATGCTGGCAGTAATCGAGACTCAACCCGGTATAAAAATACACTAATAAATATCATTTTCATTCTCCATTTTCTCACACCTCTCTCTCTCTCTGCCCCGTCTCTAATTTGCTTTTATGGCACCCTTGGCTTCTGTATGGCCTGAGGCTGCGGCATTCCTTAGCTTGTGTGTGTGTGTGTGTGTTAGCCTCTGCCAGGTTGTAGTTCATATAAATGAATAAATGTCTGGCTTTCTGCTGCCATCATGTGGCCATCTTTGCCTTCACACACATTATAAATCAGCTAATCCAGCGTTCAGGGTGCCACAGTGGTTCAGCTTTCAGGCTTCTGGTTTGATCCTGAATTTGGGCTATTACAGTATGTGTGTGCCCCTGTTTTGTCCCAATAAATTATTGGGATGGATTCATATCCACTGCGTACATGACTAGGAAAATTACTAAATGAAGATGAATAAATAATGATGGATTTTTCAATACCATCCCTTTAATGTGTGAGTGTTTATACTTGTTGAATGTGTCTTGGTTAATTGGTAATCGATCGACCGACTGATGATGCCACCTTCTACATACAACCCTAGTCACCTAGACACTAGGAAGAGGAATTATGTTCAAATGCTTTTTGTTGACTGTAGTTCAGCTTTTAACACTATAATTCCCAACTATAACACTCACCCCCAAGCTGGAGGACCTAGGACTCAGCCTGCCTCTGTATCAGTGGATCTCCATACTTCCTGACTGGCAGACCACAGGTAGCATAGTTGGGCAGGCATGTCTTAGATTCCCTCACCTTTCACTGGAGCCCCTCAGGGTTGTGTCCTGAGACCCCTGCTCTATCACTGTATATACATAACTGCGTGGCCAATACCAACTTCACCACCATCATCAAATTTGCCCCTTTGTGGTGGCCCAAGAGAAATCTGACTACAACAAGAAGGCCTGTCTGGAGGAGATTAAAGACTGGAGAACTGGTGCCAGAGGAACAACATCAGACATAGGAGTTGACAGCGGACCGCTTATGGTACCTCTGTGTTCACGTCAAGCAGGACCTTTCATAGTCCAGTCATATCAACACCATGGTGCAGATGGCCTGGCAGTGTCTACCACCTGTTACCAGCTGTTAATGCTCACCCTGATTAAACTGCTCTCTTCACTTTGGACATATCTTTTTGCAAATGAAGGTCATGGACATTCTGCACTTTTTCTTTTCTTTTTTTTTTGTATTCACACATTTTATTCTTATCCTTATTACACTGGCAACCCATCCAGGGTGTACCCTGTCTAGTGCCCCGAGTCCTAGTGCCCGAGTGGCTAAATTTTAGGTTCTGGAGCTAACACTATGCTGAATCAGAATCAAAACACAGCTAGCATGATTAGCCATGCAGAGCAGAACATGCTGTACAACAATATGAAAGTGATGGAGTTTAAGATGACAAGAAATGTGGAGGCAAAAGTTAATCAAGATACCAAGCCAAGATACCAGGTAACAAATTCAAGACATGGAAAAGAGAATCGAATAGTCGAGACCAGAATACAAGGACAGATGCAATTTGTTGCCAAAAGTCTTTACATAGTCAAACATGTGATGTAGCAATGTACGGGCATAACGTACGGCTTCATGGAGGGTTCCAATCCCACTGAAAAGTGACTTCTTAATGTTTGATATGTAACAGGACAGTCCCCCAAGGTTAAGCCAGTCCAACAGGCAGGTCAGCAAACCTCTAACCTGCACAGATGGCTTCTTAGATTTCATTTAACAATAGATTTGGAATTTGGTATTAGAAGAAGTGGAAATGTTGAAGGATATAACACTGAACACTGGTTTAAATTTTGAAAAATGTGCAAAAAGTTGTAGAAGGGAATCCTTTTTGTCTGGTCTTATGGTGCTGTGGTGTACTGACTGTTTTGTGACATGTCAACTACAGGTCCAAGGTATTTGCAAGGTTGTTTTTGGTGGCTCATGAATAGGGGTGTCAGGGTACTGATCATAAGGGTCTTTTTTAGTTACACAGAACCTTTTATCCTCAACTTTACAGCATTCTAGTAAAGGTATCTATTAAAGGACCAGTAATATGTGGATAACGAATTAATGCATTTATGGGGACCGACAATATGTCCCCACAAGGTCAAAACTGTCAGATATTTATATTCTCGTGGCGATATTTCTTCTACACCAAAACACACACAAAAAACATGAACCACCTCCACACCCCCTCACAGAGAGTCCCTGTTCTGTCCACTAGATGGCAGCACAATTGTGTCTTTACCTTACCTCTTCTCTCTCTTTATATCTCTATCACACGTCATCCTCCTGCCTTCTCACAGATGTGTGTATGCAAAGTTACAGGGAGAGATTCAGATAATTCATACCATAGCTTTTTTTTTTTTCACCAATTAATTTCACCAATTAATTTATAAAATCTGCAAAATCAGAGGTCAGAGGAATGATAGTGCTGATCTCTCTCTTTAACAACGAACTGATTTAAAGATGTGTGTAATCGTGCTCCTGTAAGGAGTCTCCAGTTTCAACTTGAAGCTATAATTTAAATTCCTGGACTGTTCCAAACACTTTGTTCGTCTGTCTGTCAGCACAAAAGACGTAATAGTTATATGCCAGCTACCTGAATATTAGTCATTAGTATACTTACAACATGTCTATATTTCCTAGTTGCCTAGCAACAGGATTCTCCCGAAGTATTTGAAAGATGATTGTGTTGTGTTTGGCTGCTGTTTCCATCCAGACTCGCCTCCTGTGACAGCTCACGCAACATAAAGTCAAACATTACGTTATGCACGGCCCAAAATGGAGGCATCCCTGATTATTTTTTTTTGTTTGTTTTTTGTTTTGTTTTTTTAATTCTGGGAGCTGGCAAAAGGATCAGGTCCATTTCGGGAACCTGAAATTTGTGTCATGTGTATGTGGGGTGACCGACCATCCTGTAGCTCCGATCAGGTATACGCGCACCAGTTTTTTATCCTATTGAGTTCCATTCTCAGGCATACTTACAAAAGTGTGTGTGTGTGTGTGTGTGTGTGTGTGTGCAATAATCAGTGTGTTCTGATGAGTGTATGTGGGTCACACTGACTGCCCTCTTTAATAAAGACAGAACAGAAACGATCTTGCAGCACTTTATGTTACTCACACACTCTCCCTCTTAAACACGCATACATAGAAACATGCACAGTTACAGAAACACACACGTGGAGGGCGCTTTTAATTCACCACTAATGCACAATCAGGGACTGTTAAGCAAGTGATTTTAAATTATAGATAATCATCATCAGCTCAAAATGATTTGGCGACCTGTCCCAAATCGTACATCCACTATACAGTCCATCACTTCAGTGTGGGAACGTCCCAAACCGCACAGCGTCTCCTGTAAATGCCACGGTGTGAGGTCTGTATTTGAGGTCTGTATACTCTCAATTTGGGTGCGACGAGGTATTTAAAATTTCTAAAGGAAAAGCATGAGCCCTACTTAAAATGAGTCAACAAGTTACAACCCACTGTGTAGAAGCTTGTTTTTATATTTTAACGGGTACCAGAGGTTCCACAAGGATAGAATTATCTAAAAGCGTTAAACTTTTAGGGACATTTGGCAGATCTCTCCTGGAAAAAACTTTTTTTTAACAAAAGTGTCAAAAAGTTTATTCGGTCATTAAAGTGTGGCATAGGATTAATAAAATAAAAAAAAAACAGTATGATATTCAGTGAAATGCTTTAAATGCCTGTTCGTGACATAAAAGGAATGGTAAGATAGAATAAGAAAATAGAAAGATAGAAGGATTTTTCAGCAATTAGCGAAGAGGAAAATGTTCACTAAGAAAAGAATGCAAAGTTAAAAAAAAAAAGTAGAAATATATAAAATATATTGATTATATAAAAGGGTATAAGCGGGTAAAGATACTGTATGGTGTGTAGGTATGACAGCAGTACGATCAGGGGGACCTGGAGCCTATCCCAGGAGACTTTGGGCACACTGGACATTGTGCCAATCCATGGCAGAGCACACACACACACACACAGCTGGCATTTTTTGTGGACTCCAATTAAACTAATTTATGCACGTCTTTTGCATGACATGCAAACTCCATGCACACAAACACAGAGTGCGGACTCGCACCCGGACTGGGACGTGTAAGTTGACGGTGATAACCACTACGCCACCGTAGAATGTTTAATTAGTAATGATGTCAGTGAACGGTCCTCACAATGCTGGTAAACACAGGAATGTGTGTTTCACATGACTGTTCCCTTCAGCTGGAGATGATGGTTATGCAGGTTCTCTAAGCATTGCACATCTCTCTCTCTCTCTCTCACACACACACACACACACACCCTCCCGTGGCTGTCTCACTCTTCTCGTGTCTCTCACTCCTCTCCAGTTTTATCTGACTTCGCGTGAGCCGTCATTAAGGAGAGAGAGAGAGAGAGCAGCACGCGCACTCCGTCACTTTTAAGAACCTCGCTGAACATCTCGCGCGCGCGCGCGCGAGTGGAGGGATAACGCGGTCATGGTCCCTCGCGCTCCGCCGGAGCTGCTGCCGCTCCATGCGCTCTCCGCGCGCACGCTCGCGTGACCGGAGCCGCTCCTGCTGTGTGCGCCCGCGATCCCATGGCCGCGGCTATCGCGAGCTCGCTCATCCGACAGAAGCGGCAAGCGCGCGAGTCCGGCAGCGACCGCGCGGCCGCCACCGCGCGCCGCTCGAGCCCCGGGAAGGAGGCGCGCGCGCTGTGCGGCAGGCGCCTGTACGGGCTCTTCAGCAAAGTGCGCTTCTGCAGCGGCGGCAAGAAGCGGCCCGCGCCCCGGAAACCAGGTCAGTTCCGGAGGGGGAGCGTTCCATATAAATACACACTTTAGTGTGTGTGTGTGTGTGTAAGAGAGAGAGCGAGAGATTTGCAATCAGTTTTTGTCTTTGCTCACAAGTTGTTAACTCTTTAATATCACATGCACTGTATAATAATAAGTCCTCAGTCTGTTCGCAAGTCTATCACACATTGTCTAGGACGCTAACACAATTTGCTATACACTGTATAAAACTGTACAACACACACACACATGATTGGCAGCGTCTCCAGGGTCCGGGTTCGATTCCCACCTCAATTCTGTGTGCATGCTCTCCCCGTGCGTGATGGGTTTCCTCCGGGTACTTCAGTTTCCTCCCATCGTCCAACGACTTTGAGTATTTGTGTGTGTGTGTGTGTGTGCACCTGCAGTGGATTGGCACACCGTCCAGGGTGTACCCCACCTCATGCCCTAAATCTCCGGGGATAGACTTCAGGTCACAGAGATCACATTATGTCATGTCGTTGCTCTTATTTGCACATGCACTTTATTTGTTGTCTTTTGCTGTCTTTTTGTCATTTATGTAGTTCTTAGATAGTCATTTTGTTGTCTACATAATTCAGCTAGGTGTTTTAGTTAGCTAGTTAGTTTCGTTAATGTATGTTGTATGTACTGTACTGTATGTAGCACCTTGGTCCTGGTGGAACGTTGTTTGATTTCACTGTCTACTGAACTGTAGATGGTTGAAATGACAGTAAAGGCCTACTGACTTGACGTGACTTAAGGTCCTGAGACCCTGTATACAGGATCAAGCGGTATAGTGAGTGAGTGAGTGTTCTTTAGAATCGTGTCGATGGTTGAACCTTTTTGTCCTCTCAATTATTTTAATTTTTGTCTCCATCATTATTGCTTGGTGCTTCTTAGCAGTAGCAGCTTCATCGCCACTTTTTTTATGCTTGCTTTCAGACATCCTGGGATGTACGCTGCACACATGTGACAATGTACGCCGGACATGTGATGTACTGTAATTTCTGCGATTTAACATATGCAAAAAGTTTCAAAAGTTTGTAATATTCGTAAATCAGAGATTTACTGTTTTGTGTGTGCGTGTGTGTGTGCCATAGACACCCACTGTACAGTGCACCTTCTACATTTAAAATCAGTAATTACATTATCTTTGTCAGGGTCAGCACGAGTTGGGAATACACCCTGGGTGGGAGGCCACACACACACTCTCATTCACATCCTGGGGAATTGCCAACAGCCTATTGGATCTTAGTGTCTTAACCACTGAGATTATTTTTGGAGGTGGAAGGAAACCAGAGAATCTGGAAGTAACTCAGAAACACAGGAAGAACATACATGACTTCACACAGATAGTAACCCAAGATAAGGATCGAACCCTGACAGAGAACAGGTGGCAACACCAGGTGCTATGGAGTGCTTAACTTTTGTAATGAGGATGCTCTGAAATTTTTAGTTTTTATCCAAAGTCACTTTCATTACTCCCCAAGATCTTGTATTCATGGTGGGAGAAGTTGAACCGCTGTGTAAAGCCTTCAACAGCACATCCCAAAGATTCTCAATGGGGTTAAAGTCTGAACTCTGTAGTCGCCTATCCACGTGTGAAATAAAGTCTCATGCTTTCTCAAACACTCTTTTACAATTGGAATCATTGTCCTCTTGGAATATGCCCGTGCCATAAGGGAGGAAAAAATCCATTGATGGAAAAATCTGGTCATTACAGTACATTCAGGTCATCAACTGAGCAAAATTTTTTGGGCACATAACATTGCTGAGTCTAGACCTGACCAACAGAAGCAACCCCAGATTATAACACTGCCTTCGCAGGCTTATACGATGCATGCTTAGTGGTTTTCTTACGGCTACACAACTGTTTAGTCCCAGTCCCTTGAGGTCTCTTCACATTGAAGTTCTGCTGTTGTTCTTTATGATTTGATTTTATTAAAAAATAGTTTCTGATCATATTTTTTCCTCAGACATGATGGTTCAGCGCTATCCTTCCAGGTTTTAATGAGTTCATAACCCGATTTTAGTAGTTTTAACAATCTCTTTAATTGTTGTCTTTGCTTGATGCAGGACAGGAATTTGACACTTTTGAAACAGTAAAATCTTTGCCACAATCAACAGGACGTCTTCTGATATGGTTGTTTAGGAAATGGGAAACTACTCACTGCTTCAGTTAGGGTTAAATAACTGGTTATAGCTGAACTGTATTAATCACTGCTGTAATTATTCAATAAAAGGCTCTAAACTATTTAAGCTTATTTAAATCCAGGTAAGTGCGTGCGCCAAAAAAGTTCCAAAAAGAGGTTCTAGCTAATAGGCCTTGAGAGATTGTGAATCAGATCACCCGTGGTGAATGCTCCTCTCTGGCGCCACCCATAAACCCTGAAACTGACCTGTAAGACAGCAACGCAACCTACCACACCTCCACCACCAGCATTGAAATCTTAACTCGAACTGGAACTGCAATATTTTCCTTCAGTGTTACAATTCTATGGAACTTTGGAAGGCAGATCCAGATATGAGGGACAGAATGATGATACTCAATTGCATTAAATCACTCCGTCTCACCCGTTAGTCTGCTGGCAGGAACAAACAAAAATAAAGGTGAAAGCCGCCTGTCTTTTTTTGGTATTCATTTCTATAATTCGCACTGGGACGTGTGGGAAGGTGGAGCGCCGGGAACACCAAATGCCAAGAAAGAAAAATTAAGCGCAGAAAGGAAACGTAACTGAGAAATCAGAGACAACACAAAGTTGATGCAGAATCATTGTTTTTGATTGATTTGCTCATTGATTTTTTTATAGGTGTCGGGGAGAAAAATATATATATACAGTATGTGTATATATATATATATATGCATATTTATTACTGGTATTTTCAGCACAGAAATGCGAAACATATTGTACTTTTGCAGCACTCCAGCTCTGCCCTCAGCTTTAGTTTGCAGCTCGCATGTCAGAAAATGCCACCCACAACCACACAGAGCACGTTTGATTCACTTCCTGGACTCGCGAGGAATCAGAGATGCAGTGTATTTTCAGTGCAATCGAGCTGCACCGGGATTTAGTAGGAAGCATGTTTTTTTTTTGTTTTTTTTGGTTGTTTTTTTCTTCTTCTTTACAGGTGCTTGCGGGTGACACTCAGCATTGATTGCTGTATTTACTTCGATCTAAATGACCTGCGTTGAGCTGTCGGAGTCGGCCGTGATATCAGTAGCAACAGCTTTGCAAAGGAAATATCAGGGTTAAGCAGTGCTCCGTATGGTGAGGTTTCACTGATTGCATAATAACAAGGATAGATTCTGGTCATGTGTTCGGGTTGTGTTGGAAAACATCAGTGAAAATGGAGATGAACTCTAAAAGGGAGTGGTTTTTTTTTTTTTGTTTGTTTCATCGCTGTCTATTGACCTTTTCAAATTCAAATCAAATTCAAATTAAATTCTAATTTTACTTGTCACATACATGACCACACAGGATGAGATGCAGCAAAATGCTTATATGTCTGTCCATGACCTATAAAAAACAGTAAATGTAGATAATCTGTTCTGGCCACCCAAAAATATTAGCAACATTACCAATTTCAAACACTATAATCATATTTCGCATATATAAAAACAATCAAAACATTTAGTAAGACATGAAAAAGAAGTAAAATATGAAATAAATAGACATTAAACCTCACTTAAGCTTACTGTATAATTCCTCTTGGCACCGGCTGCTTTAAAAACCAAACTGAAAGTGGCTCCCTTTTCTTACTGCTTCCGTCCTTGCTAACATTCATGGGACACATGGTGCATTGACTTCACTGAACCTTGTACAAAATGCAAAACAAAGCAAAAAAAAAAAAAAGACATGTAAACTCGCTTCGCTTGGTTTTCGACTGATGCAAACACATTTGTCTGCCACGATCCCAGACGTTTCTGTTCGGCAAAAGGAACTAAATTTACCGGATGCGAAAAAAAAAACATATAAACCAAGTACAGAAGCACTTTCGACAAGGAAAACACATCTGGTAACCAGTGGTGTCAAAAGTATTCACATTCATTACTTGAGTAGAAGTATAGATACTAGGGTTCAAAAATACTTCTTTAGAAGTTGAAGTATCAACCCAAGCTTTTTATTTAAGTGAAAGTTTAAAAGTACTGGTTTCAAAACTACTTAAAGTATAAAAGTAAAAGTACCGTGAGGGGCGACAAAAGCATTAAGGTCTCGCTTTGTGATCATGCGACGGGGGGGGGGGGATTTGGGGGGTGCGTTGTGCGCATTCTTATCATGCGACTGGGGGGGGGGGGGTTGCGCGCTCTGATCATAAAAATAGAGTAACGAGGCTATTTTTAAAATGTAAGGAGTAGAAAGTACAGATAATTGCTTAAAAATGTAAGGAGTAGAAGTAAAAAGTCGGCTGAAAAATAATTACTCCAGTAAAGTATACAGTAGATACCCAAAATTTCTACTTAAGTAAGGTAACGAAGTATTTGACACCTCTGCTGGTAACGTTATGTCAACTTGTACACTTTGTATACTCTGTTCTTGCTTTTAAGTCATTCCGAAGTGCTTCTGCACCATCCGTGTTGTGTTTCAAACAAACTATTTTCTAACTCAAGGCTGAATCATGAATCCCTCTCTAACACCTGATGGTGTGTGGAACAAGGGATTCAAAACCCAGAACAGTTAGGCCTTGTTCACACGGGCGTTAAAATCGAGCGTTTTTCTAGCGTTCGTAGTGTCCGGTGAGCGCGGAATCATCAGCCGAGGGTTTTCTACACATAGGAGTCAGTGAGAGTGTTCATACAGGCTTTGGTGACGTGCGTTTGTCCGGCTGCGCGTTTGTCCGGCGTAAAAAAAATGTGGCATGCAGCTTTTTCTTGGCGTTCAAATCCCAACGAACGCAAGGAAAACGCTTCTGGTGCGTTTTCTTCGCGTTCATTCAGAGGTCCGGATATATCCCATGATCCTACATGCTATACATAGGGAAATGCAGGGAAAAAGCAAAAAAAAAAAAAAAACTTCCTTTAATCCGACGTTGTGCAGTCAGAGGGTGAACCCAGTAGCGGCGCAATTTTTTTTCTCTCCCTACGTCGCCATATTACGAGAATTTTTAAAACAATAAGATTAATGTCTAATATAGCAAAATGGTCCATATTAAAAGGAGGCACCTCAAATAAAATGACAAGGGCTTTCACATCCAGTTCCCGACACACTGCCCCCTACAGGTTAAACACACAAACTACAATTTGAGCTGCAGGCTGGCGCTAGACAGAGACAAACGAACGCTAGTGTAGAAGTCAATCGAGCGGCACTACAAAACGCAACATAAACATCTAGGACGTTCAGAGCTCGTTCATTTATCCAAAAATGTAATGCCCGTGTGAACAAGGCCTAACTCGCACAGTATTCCGTAGCATCGTCTCATTTGCAGCAGAAGCACTGAATGAGAAAATGCTAACATTAAACGCTAGCAAAGGGCACCAGGGAGGAAACATATTTGTACAATGTCTAAGGTAATGAAGTCAACGATTCAAACTTAATATCCTTATTTCCTTCTTCAGTCGCCTGTTTTCTCCACCACAACATGCAGTATAGGATTATAATCAGCAGAACAGAAGCTAACAGTCACTAGGTTACTACTTTATCTGTGTGACAATATACATTTCAGTTATTTTTCTGGCTCTGAAATTTACCCTGAATGTAATTATCAACGTAAAAAGTACATAAAAGTAGCCTAATGTCAGTGAATAGTGTTTCTTCCGTACCTTACTGTGATTGACGTCATGGGTAGTCACATGTCTGCAAAAGGTCAGTAGACTAGAGAGAATTTAGCTGTAGTCTCAGAGTACAAACGGTTCGGCAAAACTGTCTGTATGACATAAATGACGAGCTGGATATGTGTGTGTGTGTGTGTGTGTGTGTGTGTGTTACAGAGCCACAGCTGAAGGGGATTGTGACAAGGCTGTTCAGCGAACAGGGGTTTTACCTGCAGATGCAACCAGATGGATCCATTAATGGGACCAAAGATGAGAACAGCGACTACAGTGAGTCCCCCCCCCCCCCCACACACACACACACTAGAGGCATCTTCTGTACTGTCATCATCCTCATCATCTCTTTCCATTTATTTCTGCACTGTGACATTGAGACATTGAGTTTAGTGTGTGTGTGTGTGTGTGTGTGTGTGTGGCTGCATGAATTCCCTATGTGTCCTCTAAGCGAGGAAATCTGAGCTTAGATCCAAAAAGGAAACTGGAGATCTGGAACACTGAAAGTTCGAAAAAGTCGTCCTAACCACTTTTCAACAAGTCAAGGGCAGCTCTGACCCGTGACCGCTCGACCCCTGACCGCCGAGAACTAGGAGTTGTGAAATGCATGAACAATGAGAGAAACACCTCCACACTCCACATCAGGCAGAGAAGCACCTCGCAGTTGTCCGTCGTGGGGATTCGGGTGCGCCCACGCACGCTAGCTCGATCGCTGCAATTCGCATTAGCATCGCCTGCAGGTTTTAGCCTTGCCGCTCTTGTGCTACAGCAAGACGGTAGTGTATAGCAATTTCCTACAGATAATCAGAGCACAAGTGTGTGTAGCGCAGCCAAGAATCCCGTACTCTTTCTGCCCGCGAAGGAGAGTGCCACATTTCAGCCTTTGGGCATTCTCATATAACACTGAATTGTTTATTTCTGACAGCAGTTGGCTAAACTTGTTTCGTCTTAAGTGAGAAAAATCAATGTTGAGGACACCGGAACCGCGAGGCTCTTCAGTTACGAGTCGGTTACAGAAAATAAAAGGAAATGTTACAGAGATGTGGAGTTAATAACCAAAGGAACTACCGTCTTAAAAATCTATATATACATGAGCCAGTCAAAAGTTTGGACATACCTTCCTACTCCATGTAAAATTCAATTCAATTCAATTCAATTTCATTTGTATAGCGCTTTTAACAATTGCCATTGTTGCGAAGCAGCTTTACACAATCAAAAGAATTATTTAAGTTTGTATGGAATGTGAATGGGTTAGGGTTAGGGTTATGAATCAAGTACAACAATGCTGCAGGCATCCAAAATATGCAATAATCTCCATATGATCTGTAAATCCTTCATAACGGCTCTAATCTGAGGTGCTGGTTGGTGATTTCTGAAGCTGGTGACTCTAAATGATCTTCTCCTCTGCAGCAGAGGTCAGTTTTGGTCTCGCTTTCCTGGGCAGGTCTTCATGAGAGAGCTTGATGGGTTTCATCATGGAGCTTGATGGGTTTTGCAAACGCACTCAACACAATACTGTTCTTGTAAGAACTGTTCCAGAACTTCTGACCTTCATGTCTTTAAAAAAAATACCAACGGACTGTTACTGTTGTTACTATTCATTCATTCATTCATTTTCTATACCGCTTAATCCTGTGTTCAGGGTCGCGGGGGACCTGGAGCCTATCCCAGGAGACTTCGGGCACTAGGCGGGGTACACCCTGGACAGGGTGCCAATCCATCGCAGGGCACACACACATACACACACTCACACACCCAATCACACACTACGGGCAATTTAGGAAAGCCAATTAGCCTAATCTGCATATCTTTGGACTGTGGGAGGAAACCGGAGTACCCGGAGGAAACCCACCAAGCACGGGGAGAACATGCAAACTCCATGCACACAGAGACGGGAATCGAGCCTGGCCGGGGAATCGAACCCGGACCCTGGAGGTGCAAGGCGACAGTGCTAACCACTACACCACCGCACCCGCCTGTTGTTACTAAATTACTTAAATCCATGTGTGTTATTTCATAGTTTTGAAATACTCAGTATTGTTCTACTAAAAAAAATTCTGAATTAGATTGTGTCCAAACCTTTGACTTGTATTGTGACAGATATTTATTAAAGAACTGTAGTGTGAAAGTTTTACCGTGTTTTGGAGTTACAGTGTAAAATACTTATTCTTACAGAGCTACAGTATGGCAGAACTAGTGTAGTGTTTGAGACTTTTTATAACCGATCTAAAGAATTACAGTGTGACAAACTACATTGTAAAAGAGCTACAGTGTGGCAGAGCTATTGTTATAGAGCTACAGGATGTACAGGTATACGTGTTGTTAAAGTACTAAGGAGTCACAGAGCTGCAGTTTTTCAGAACTACAATATGACAGCGATACGGTTATGTGTAAAAGTTTAGTACCATGTCTTTTAATTAGGGCCGGGACTCGATTAAAAAAATCATCTAATTAATTAGAGGCTTTGTAATTAATTAATCGAAATTAATCGCATTTTAATCGCATATAAATATTTGACCTGAGAACAGGATTTTTAGTATACCATTGAATAATGACTGAATATATAATACATAAGCTTAAGCAACAAAATATTGTTTATTTTTGTTCAACCAAGTCCAACAGACCAGTGCAATATTGCCATTAAGTGTAGCAATAGAATATTTAGAAATATAGTAGCCTACATTTCAGAAATTCAGGTACCCTATAGGTAGGTAGACCTTCTGTAAACTGTTTTTTTTTAAGTAAAACACAATACTTTCAAGTACATTCAGAACACTGGAAACCCTGACTATTAAACCCTGACGCTTCCATCCATTCGTTTTTTATAACAAAATTTCCCATCCACAGGGCCAACCAAAGCGTCTCATCAGCTTCTTTGTCCATGTTCACTGTGGTTTGTTTTTGTCTGAACGCTAGTTGGTGCTCCAGTATAATCGGTCCGCCGAAACTCATCCAGTGAGAAACTTTACGCGGTGCAAAAATAAGTGCGATTAAAATGCGTAAAAAAATAAATTACGCATTATTTTTGTGTAATTAATGAATCTAAATTAACGCGTTAAAGTCCCGGCCCTACTTTTAATTAAAAAGAACTGTGTACAAACATAATAAAATCATCTGATTATAGTGATTCTCAGTATTAGGCAAATACTCATCTCAGACGAATAAAATCAGAAAACATTTTCTCACCTTGCCATTATTTATTATGTTATTGCCGTCTCAGGGAGTTTTTCCTTGCCACTGTCGCCGTCACCCTTGGCTTGCTCATCAGCGACAATCTCATTATTATCTAGACACATTTTTCTCACACATACACACTTCCATAAATTTCCATTTCAAATTTTCTTTTCATTTTCGTGAAGCTGCATTTGAGACAATGACCGTTGTTAAAAACGCTATATAAATAAAATTGAATTGAAGATTGAATTTAGTCAACAAAAATGAAGCCAAAAAGAAAATAAAACATGCAAAAGGATTTAAGAGTGTAATCATCAGCCCTTGATAATTGATCATCAGCAGGTGGGCAGACATTTATCAAAACAGAAGTTTTGGCAGTTTGCTGGTGTGGAGCATTCAGGTGTGTGTTAACACAATGCCATGAGGGAACGACATAAACAATGATCTTAGAGAAGCAATTGTTGCTTCCAAAGTCGTTCCACTCATGCACGTTCACTCAAGGATCAGACCGTGCAATGCACAGAGAACTATAAAAAAAAAAAAAAAACCCAAAGAGCTAAATCTCAGACCCTACAGGCCATGACAACACAATTACAAGAAGACTGAACAAGTATGGTTTATTTGGAAGGGTTGCCAGGAGAAACCTTTTCTGTTTAAATACAACATGGAAAACTGCATCTGAATAATTCACAAGACTGGGATTCTCCGACTCAGATCTCGACCAAGGGGTAAGAAAGCTGGGAGAAATTATGCTCGTTCAATATGTACAATTGTTGTAAATCGCAATTACTGATTACAATTACTGGGCAAAGAAAGATTTTATCTGTTTGTGGCTGCTGTTCTAAGAACTAAATTCAAAAAGACTTCTGGAACAATGTCCTATGGACAGATGAGACCAATGTTGGCCAAAATGCCCAAAGAAAACCAAACAGCATTTCAGCAGAAACAACTCATACCCCATTGAAATTCTTTAGCGGGACCTTAAGAGAGCTGTGCATAAGCGAAGTGTGTTACAGAGCTACAGTGTGACCAATCTTTAGTGTATTAATGCTACGTTGTTTTAGCGCTAGCATTACAGTCCTACAGGGTGACAGATCTGTGTGTTACAGAGCTACGGTTTGCCCTGGATGTTTTACAGAACAACAGTCACTAGTGTGACAGAGCTATGGTGTTACAGAGTTAGTGTTACACAACTACCATGTTACACAGCTAGCGGTACAGAGCTATAGTGTGACAGAGTTAGAGAGTTAGTGTTATATGGAGTTTGTTTCAGTGCAACTCTGAAATATACGACTCGTTTTTACAACTCCTCTGTTACACGGACGACACGCGAAATTGCGCCCACGAATGTCGTGTGTTACACCACTGTCAAAAATACGTCATCAAGGCCACATGCACGGACATTACCTCCCGAGGGAAGAGGAATTGTTTCACGCATTTGCCCGCCACCGTATACCCTCTCTGTTAGCGTTCATAATTAACCCTTAAACATGTCCGAATCTGTAAAAAAAAAAAAAAAAAAAAACGTATTTGAGACTATGAGTGAGCTTTGGCTGCTGATCTGCCCCCTTTTTGGTGCCGGTGGTTTAAAACCTGCACGCGCCGAATCGTTTCCTCTTCCCTCGGATAGTAATGCCTGTGCATGTGGCCTTGATGCCATATTTTTGACAGCGGTGCAAAAACAATACATTCGTGGGTGTAATTTCGCAGGTCGTCCGTGTAAAAATGAGTTTTGCGTCTGAGGGTCAGAGTCGTATATTTATACTATATTTGTACTGTAGCAAACACGCAAAATCTCGTATCTGTAAACTGTCGTGGCCGTAGATTTTGGAATCCAACGCGGACAAAACACAGAATTACACACAAATCTTCTGAATTACGCAGCATTATCTTTGACAGTGATTTTATTCCATACTGTTACAGAGCTACTGTGGGGAAGTTACAGTTCTACAGTGTGATAGTTAGTGGTACAAAGCTATTGAGTGTTCGGGGTTAGTGTTACCGAGCTATATGTTACAGAGCTTCATAGTTACAGAGGTAGTGTTACAGAATTACCATGTTAGAGTTCGTGTTACAGAGCTACAGTTTTACAGAGCTACCATGTTATAGAGCGAGTGGTACAGATGTACATGTTACAAAGCACCGTTGTTAAAGAGTAAGTGTTATGGCGCTTTTCCACTGCATAGCACGGCACGGCACGGTTCAGTTCAGCTCACTTTTGGGGGGTTTTCCACTGGGAACAGTACCTGGTACCTGGTCCTTTTTTTTAGTACCACCTCAGCCGAGGTTCCAAGCGCGCCGAACCGTTACCAAAACGTGACGTGTAAACTCCTCTGGTCACTGATTGGCCGGAGAAAATCGTCATTACTGCGTCACCGAACTTGCGACACGAGACACAACAGAACCGCTATATTTAGAAACAGCCAGAGAAGGATCGGACGCACCTTTTTGTATTGACCAAAAATTTTCTTTGGCTGCCATCAGCCTCTTTTGAAACAAACTCCTTCGTCTCGCTGTTAAAAACATCCACATGCAGAGAATGAAGAACACCATGCCGTCGATATGCTCCATTGTTGTGTGTTTGTTTGTGCCACGTTTACGATGACGTCACGGCAGTAGCGGCGCCGCGACTAAAACGACACGTGAATAATCCCGCCCACTCTAAAGCGTTACTAAACTGCAGTGGAAGCGCAAACCGAGCCGAACTGAGCCGAACCGAAGTGAGCTGTACTGAACCGTGCTGTGCCGTACTATGCAGTGGAAAAGAGGCATTACAGCGCTACCATGTGACAGTTACAACAGAGTTACAATGTGACAGATGTGACATAACATGTTAGAGTTATTTTTATCGTTAAAAAGTTATTGTTACCAGGCTGCTGTGTGAAAGAGCTGCAGTGTTACAGATTTACAGTGTTTCAGATCACCATTGTTAAACACTTAGTGTTACTGAGCTACTATATGAGAGTTACAGTGTTGCAGAGGTGATGTGAACATGTAATGGGTAGCGTTACAGAGCGTGACTCAGAGCTCCAGTGTTACGTCGTCAGTAACTGTGTTGCAGCTTGGCAGTAATGTCTATAAACAGTTCCCGTATTCTCTCCACTCTTGTACGCTCACTCTCTCTCTCTCTCAATTGTTCTGTATAAAAATCTCTTGTACCCTTCATCCTCCCTCTACACTCCTCCGCTCATCCCTCGCTCGCTCTCTTTCTGCCTCTCTCGTTATTTTGTCTTAGGTTCTTTTTTTTCCGACTGGAAAACAAACGTATCTGTTTTTACATTTATGTCTTTCCATGTAGCTTCACTGGATTAATCCTCCCTCTCTCTCTCTCTCTCTCCCTCTCTCTCTCTCTCTCTCTCTCTGTCAGCTCTTTTTAATTTGATTCCAGTGGGTCTGCGTGTTGTGGCCATACAGGGTGTGAAGGCGGGACTTTACGTGGGGATGAACGCCGAGGGATTCCTCTACACATCAGTAAGCATGCCGTTAGTTTGCATGTCTATCGTGTGTGTGTACAGTATGTGTGTGTGTGTGTGTGTGAGAGAGACATCAGCTGGTGTGATTCAGAAGTGTCAGAGTGTTAATTATCTCTGAATTTCTGAGTGATAATGAAGTTATATAGAGGAGTGTGTGTGTGTGTGTGTGTGTGTGTGTGTGTGTGAGAGTTTTTTTTTGAGACAATAATGAAAAAGGAAAAAGAAGGACGGTGAATCAACACTGTGTGTGTGTGTGTGTGATTCATACCTGCAATAGCGCACTCATTTTTTTTTAACTTTAACTCTTCCCCGTCTCTCTCTCTCTCTCTCTTTTTGCCCACACACACACACACACACATTCTCAGGATGTTTTTACGGCAGAGTGTAAGTTTAAAGAGAGTGTGTTTGAGAATTACTATGTGATCTACTCGTCCACTCTGTATCGCCAACACGAGAGCGGCCGCGCCTGGTTCCTCGGGCTCAGCAAGGACGGCGTCATCATGAAGGGCAACCGCGTCAAGAAAACCAAACCTTGCTCACACTTCGTCCCCAGACCCATTGAGGGTGAGCGCACACACACGCACTTACACACACACACACACACACACACAATATATTTTCTGTCTCATTTCTCATCCGAACTCTCGTTCCCCGCAGTGTGTATGTACAAGGAGCCGTCACTGCACGAGTTGGAGGAGAAGCAGCGCAGCCGGAAGGACTCAGGGACGCCGAGCATGACCGGCGGGAATCCTCCGAACCCGGACTCGACCGAGCAGGACGGCTCATAGCTGCTCACTCACGCCTTCACAAACTCACACACACAAACACACACACACATATATATATATAGCACTTCACAGAGTTCGCACCTCAACAGGAGAAAAAAAAAAAATATCACCCAACACGAAAAAGCAGATCGAAATCTGCGATCCTGTGAATGTCTCAGAAAGGAAACCGAAAAAAAAAAAAAGAAAAAAATATCCTGTGTTTGAAATCAGGACATTTTATGCAAAGCCTGCCGAGTGTATGCGTGTACGTATGTGTGTGTGTGCGTGCGTATAAGTGTGTGTGTGTTATATCTTGGACACGAAATGAAAATACAGTGTGTGTTTATGTGTGTGTGTGTTTGAAAGTTTAAGCTTTAAAGCCATGTACCAATCCTCACATGTCAATTTATGAATGCAAAAGCACTTTCATGCGCTTCTATCTATTTGTCAGTGTGTGTGTGTGTGTGTGTGTGTGTGTGTGTGTGTGCTGCTCTGATCATCGCTATCAAGCGTCAGTCTTGGAATCAGGCTTTAGTGAACAGCCACGCCCTGTACTCGCCTCATGGGCTGCGTTGTGATCTCAGTGGACGGGGGTTCGGAGATATTCCTTTTTTCACGCGCTTATATTAATCTTTCCAGAACGTTTCTTACTTTTTACGTAGCGTGCTTATTATTTTCTTTTCTTTTCTTCCTGGTTCTGTTTAACAGGACGTCTGCTCGAAGCTAATATACGTTCACGCTAGCAAGCGACAAATCATTTCAGGTCCAAGGACAAAGTGACAAAATGAAAATCACTTCGGCGACAGGAACCCTAATGTTGGATGAGCGTTGAGATATGGTTGTATCAACGTTTTGAAGACGTACACCGTCTGTTTTTCAAAGTTCGAATGACTGGGATGAAATGATGTTGAGATGACGTTGAACGAATGTTGCAAACACAGCGTTTTTTTGCCGCGTTACAGCAATTAACATCCACATTAACATTCGCGCCACGTCCATGTTCCCTCACGTCCCACTCAGGCCAGTTTGTTTTGGTAATACTATTGTTCTGAGGTTACTTTTTGCAACATTGTGTTTGTTCAACATTATCTCATCGTCAACGTTGCTCTGGCATCATTTCTTCAAAACAACCTGAATGCTAACCTTATACCAAAGTTCTGTAAAAAGTTGCGAAATTACCGTCGTCACGACCTTTTGACACCCAAATAAATTCCTGCTGCGAATACGCCGGAATAGTTTGCGGAACTTAACAGCGTCTCACCTGACCGGCATAAAATCGCTGACGAATCGAGCGATTGTTGCTTTGAAATCGCCGAAATCTCGGCTCTGAGTCACACACTTTCGTTGAAGATTGTCGCTTCCTAGTGTGAAGGAGAACGTAAGAGGTTCGAAGGTGGTTAGTTTGGTGGTTTGGAATAGCAAACCTAGAGGACTGTAGTGGAACTGCAGGCTTCGCTCTGTATTTTTTTGAGAAACTGCTGAATTTACACTATTATACTGTAAGATGTACATAAAGGCGCTTTTAAAATCATTAGCAGATGATTAGCATGCGTGTTAACAAAGATAGTCAGCATGTGTTGGCTTGTTGGCGTTGATTACCAGAGTCGGGTGTCGTGGGTGTTATGGGATGCATGTTGTAAGCGCTCTGGTGTGTTTAATTAATGACTATTATTTTCCTTTCCTTTTTTTTTTTTCTGTTTGTAAATGCTCTTCTGCACTTTTAAGCCTTATAATCACTCTGAAAATCTTTGAGTTAGGCTGCCTTAGACAAGAGGTCTAATCCGCATAATGTCTCCATCACGTCTTGTCTCTGTATCTGATCTATACCTCTCAGTGTTTCGTTTTGTCTCATCTCACTATTGCACATCTCACCCTGTCTCATCTGTCAAGCCCGATCTCTCTGCCTTGCTATCGGGTTTATCACAGTCTGATTGTTTTCTGCCTCTGTGTACGATCTCATCCTAACATCTCGAAACTTCTATCTAGAATTGTATTCTATTCGATCTTCCTCTAAGCTAATATCTAACCTTTCTGTCTGATCTCTTCTGCTCTCCTCTTTTACAGTGTGGTCTCTTCATGGTTGTATCTAATTTCTCACTGTCTGATCTCTCTCCATGTATAACTTTTTTTCGCGCTTGATTTCAGTTCCTAATCACTGACTGTTATTTTCTTTTTCATCTGATTGTCCAACCTTTTTATGTCCAACCTTTTTGTGTTCAATCTTTTTTTCTTCTCTCTCTGATCTCTGCATATGTTTCTGATATTCAACTTTATGATTTCACGACTGTATATTGCTCTGCATGCAGCTTTTAGTGTTGTGCGGCTTTTTACATGATTTCTGTGCGTCATCCCTTTAAATCCGATCTAATCTGATTGCGCTTGTGTCACTCTGTGTAATAATGCTAAACCAGATCTTTCCCATCTTATTTAATCCTGTGCATCATACCCGTGTATCTTCGTTTCACTACGTCCAACTGATCTGATCTAGGATAGATGTCAGGATATCATTGCTTCTCATCTGTACATATCTAATCTATTTATCTGTCTGATCTCCAGGTCTAATCTCTTTCACCCTGATTTCTCCATATCTTGTTCTTTCCCAGCATGTCTGATTCATATATTTATCTATAAACTTAAATTTTTCATTTTCACAAACTGTCTAAACTCATTGCATCGAAACCTCATCATGATCGGATCTCAGTGTCTATCAATCTAATCACTCTGCTCACAAGTGATGGATTATAGACCAGGAGAGATTAGATTTACAGAAAATCTAGTAATTTTTATGCATTCTGTCTGTCTAATCTTTCACACACCCTGAGAGAACAGACATGTCAGGGATTAGACACAAAGACCTCATAGCGTCTATCTTTTTCTTTAGTGTCTGATCTCACTGTCTGATCTCTTATGATTGTAATCACTCTATCTGGAGTGTGTCTTCCTGCCAAAAGCACAGACTGCCCTTTAGAAACAACCATCCACACACATTACACACACACACACACACACACACACATAAAGCTTGAATCTGATTTACTGCTGAGGTTATGGCCCATCATCTTGTTGGTCAGATATAAGAGTCGATCAGCAGTCCTTAGCCAATAGGGGCGGTTTTTTAATTTAAAAAAAAAAAAAATTGTTTATTTAATTAATTTATTTTGAGAAGTCTTCCATTAGGAGAGCAGCACCAGCATCACTTGCACAGGTGAGAGGTCAGAAATCTTTTGGGGTCGGTGGAGTGTACATAAAGATGTCCGTCTGGGATTGAGGAAGGATTTTAATTATTATTGACTCCCTGAAGCTGACGACTGTCTGTTCGCAACGCCAGAATGTTGATTTCATTAGTTAGTGTTCGCACTTTAATTAACACATTCAAGATGTGTAATGTACAGATGTTTTGTGTGCGTGTGTATGTATGTGTGTGCGCGTATGTGTGTGTGTGTGTGTGTGTGTGTGCGTGCATGACGCTGACCATCAGGATGACCAGATCATTTACATTAAAATACTGAAACCAAGTGCACGTGAACCAGTGTTTGTTTAATCCACTTCACCCATACAGACACAAACAGACTTGGCCTACTCTCTAGGGTTTCTTTGATAGTTTACAAGCTAGCAAAATAATAATGATGATAATAATATAAATTAGCTAAATAAGACTAAATAAAGTTTAGTCTGCACATTGGGTAAAACCTGCTCTTTTAAAGGTACAGTATCTTTACATTTCATACATTAGAGGACCACAAATCAGTCTCAGAAACATTTCCGCCTGTCTGTATGTCCGTACTTATTGAAACCTTTTCAGTACTTAGATATCTGCCTAAAGATTAACCCTCACCATAAGTGATATAAAACTGTTGATGTTATGAACAGTTATGTGTCGGATTTAATAATCTACTTTAAAATAATCTACTAATGCGCTACCCGCTCAATGTAAACAAACACCTGGAACAATAGACATTAATTAGAAAAGCTAAACTGAATACTTTTAATGGAATAAGTTCATATTTTTTCGCCGCTCAACTAACAGCGCTGAAGTGGCATAAGTGAATTTTACCAAACCGTTTTAAGACAAAACTTCATTTTCATCCGATCTACTTTTTAAAGACTGCCAGATGTGCACGTGGACTTCAACCTGAAATAATAATATCACTAATTAGATCAGCTTATTCACCTTCATTACAGGTACAGTATACTGTACCATGGAATATACCATGGTACCTAAGTATTTGCTGATATACTACATACTGTATGCCACACTATGGTAGATGGGTTTTTATCATAAATACAGTAACTTAAAAAGTACCAGGATACTACGTAGCAAAAATATGTTATACATGTTTTACGTATCATAGCGGCATGTATCAAAGTTTAGCAGGAATCTAATAAAGTGCTGTCTGTACTATATCATAGCAGTAATATCAAAGGATTTCCTGGGAGGCCAGATCTTCAGACATGAAGCAGGTGGTCTGATCATGGCTCTGGTATAATGAGAAAACGTTCCATCTTGATGGTATCTGAGCACTAGTGAAATTCTTGGATGACTGTATTAGGTGAGGAAATATATAGAAGTATAAAAACATATACAGTAGAAGTCTTTACTCTCATAACTGTTATTCTGCACAATTAAAACTCCCGGTGTGAATTTGTATATTAAAGGGTTTCATACATGTTACAGAACTTTTAAACCTAACATACCAAATATGTTGACTAGCTAATTAAAGGCTAGCTAATGCAGTATATGCTGGAAGATTTTGTTAGCCAGATAGTTTATATTTATGTCACAAAGTTTTGCTGCTAGAATATCTATGGGAAAAGGACATCATTTTAAAATGTAAATTTCTGACAGGTAAGAATTGTATTATTATTACTAGCAGAAGTTTGTAGAAATAGTTAAAAGGTTATAGAGTACAGGTAAATTATACCATGGTAAAAGTTCTTATGGGAAGAAGGTGGGATGCCACTTTTTAGGGTGTCTTGAGCTAGATATCCACCTTGATTCCCTTTTTTTGAGCATTCCACTAAATACCGATGGCATTTTTTGTTATTAACAATTTATAATAAAATATTTGAATATGCACCGCTTTTTGAAATGTTTTTTTTTTCTTTTTTTTTTTTACAAAATTATTTAAAAAATAATAATAAAACTGTCCAAACAAACAAAAAGGTGAAATGCAAGAGCTGATGCACAAATGGTTTGGCTACAATCAATTTTGACATTAGTGCACAGTAGTATTCATACATTTTTGATTCATACACATTCACATTCCATACAAACTTAAATAATTCTTTTGATTGTGTAAAGCTGTTTTGAGACAATGTCAATTGTTAAAAGCGCTATACAAATAAAACTGAATTGAATTGAATAGTATTGCAACCTATGGGTTTAGTGGTTAGCATTGTAGTCTCATACAGTACCTCCAGGGGTGCGGATCAAATCTCACCTCTGGTGTGCGTATGTGTGGAATGTGGAGTTTTCGTGGGTTTCCTCTAGGTATGCCGGGTTCCTCCCAGAGTTTAAAGACAGGCATTTTGATGATTGGTTAATTGGCATACATTGCCCATAGTGAATGAATGAGTTTGTGCCCTGCAATGGGTTGGGTTGGTACCCCATCCAGGTTATATACTGCCTTGTACCCTAAGTTCCCTAAGATTCTACAGTAGGTCCCCTGCACCCCTACACAGCATACAGGTATAGGTAAGCGGTATAGATAATGGATGCATACAGTAGATTAGTGCAGAGCTGCGATAGATAACCTTGAAACCAAACTCACAAATTAATTGTAATGAAATGGATGACACTCTTCATAGCTAGTCAGAGAAGTAGAGCAAGTAAGGTTATTTTTAGTGAATCTGCAAATCCGGAATCAGATGGTCTGGGTGGGAATGGTATGCACTATGTCATCTACAGTATGACTCACAGTGTCAGGAACTGCTTCGAGGCAATAATGGTAAATGCAGAGCTGTTTACAAAAAAAAGGCAGATTTACTGGATCAGCTGCATAGTAAATGGCTGGATTGTAAACTACAACATTGGAGCAATGAGACAGTTCCTAAACATAACTACATGCCCGGAGAAACTAATATAATCCCACACATGGATGTTTATCTGAGAAATACTTTCTCTACTCATCATAGTGGACTAAGGTAAGTAAATGTGTCTGGATTGCCAGCAAAGTTAATTAAGTTACTTCATAGTGGCTCTAATCTATGCCCAGATAATAAAAATAATAATAATGATAATAATAATAGGCGGCGCGGTGGTGTAGTGGTTAGCACTGTCGCCTTGCACCTCCAGGGTCTGGGTTCGATTCCCCGGCCAGGCTCGATTCCCGTCTCTGTGTGCATGGAGTTTGCATGTTCTCCCCGTGCTTGGTGGGTTTCCTCCGGGTACTCCGGTTTCCTCCCACAGTCCAAAGATATGCAGGTTAGACTAATTGGCGTTCTTAAATTGACCATAGTGTGTGTGTGTGTGTGTGTGCTCTGTGATGGATTGGCATGCTGTCCAGGGTGTACCCCGCCTCGTGCCCTGAGTCTCCTGGGATAGGCTCCAGGTCCCCGCGACCCTAAATACAGGATAAAGCGGTATAGAAGATGAATGAATGAATGAATACTAATAATAATAAACCCATTAATTGACTGCTAAAATATTCACTGTCACAAATGACACCTACATAAACATAATTCAGTAAAATATATTCTTCTAGTTGCTGACAAAGTCTAGTATATCATCTCTTACTTACAGCTAAGACGCTCAGAAAATTTGTGATCTGTCCGAGCGAAAGATAAAAATGTCTGCTGAGTTTTGGAACAAACGGCTTTCAGTCGTGTCCCGCTGCTTCCTCAGATCTAAGCCTATACATTTTCAGGTACACTGTTGGGAAAGGCCTTGTCGAGTCTCTCATCAGAGTTGGAAATGAAATCACAGTGGAATCACGATGCTATACCAAGATATAAAGATATAAACCGTGCAGACAGTCCTGAGTGACTGCGAGCAGTGAACAGTCTTTTTACGAGTTGTTCCAAAACATTTGACAAGTTATTCATGAATCAGGTAGAATCAGGGAGGCCTGGATCATCTGAAGAGTTTGACGGTAAAATGAGATATCTTCATTTTTGGCAGTTTTGAGGAAAAAGAAACCAAAGGAGGTAATATGAGCTATTAGTGAAGAATGTGTGCATTGTTTCTTTGAGTCACAAGGGTGTTAAAAAGCACAAATCCCAGTTATATCAGTGGAAATTATGAATGATTTTCCAAAAAACTACAGCTCCAATTACCACAGTGGGAAGCTGGGAACATGGAGTTTTACTTGTGGCCATGTAAATATGCAAATTATCGTAAATAGTAATGTCGTTTGAGTTTACTAATGTATATAGAAGTTGAAATATACATTAAAAATAATCTACAAGACATGTTCAAGTCAAGCCGGGACCTTCTATTTCACATACTTGGCAACCCTAAAGCCATGTTCCTGGGAGGGAATTTTCATTGCTAAAACATTGTTGTTGGAGTTAATTTGCTAATGTTAAGGCCATTGGGACAATGTTGGTATTAGCTTGTTTTTGAAAGTTAGAATTACTTTAATGAAATGATGTCAGACCGACATTGACTACACGACGATGTGATAACATTGAACGAATGCATCTAAGGCAATTCTGCAAAAACCAAAACCAATGGGCTGAGCAGGACCAAAGTCCGGAGCGCTGTGTGCTTACTACAGGGGCACTACACAACAATGCATTCACCCTCAGGAGTGTTTATGTGAGTCCAGCTGGACTCAAATAAACTCTAAAAGTCTTAAATCAACACTGGGGATTTTACTGTTTAGGGAACATGCTGTTTGTTCACATACATAACAACGGCTGCCACAACGGTATTTCACCAGACAACTGAGATTTATCAAAACCCGAGAGGTAACGTTACAATACTAAGAGATGCGTGGCATGAGGTACACACGCTGTGTGTGTACACAAGCGGTTGTGTCCGGTCCAATCTTTGATTAGAATTTCAAACCCTGCTAGGGACCATGGATGTGGTCGGACAGTGGGTACATGGATGACAACTGGCATAAACGCTACAAATAAAGGTTAAAATTGAATGGTTTATCATTGTACAATTTCAATATGCAATATCAAAGTCAAATATCATTTTCAAAAATACATTACAAAAATAACATTGTCCTGCCGGTGGACGTCACCACAACGCTGCTACAACTACATGACCACACTCGTCGGATGTTCGGGTTCCTGCTGGGTTAATATGACCAGAGTGTGGATCATTTTTGTCCTTCGTATATACTGTATTAGTTTTTTCTTCTTTAACAGCTCAGTCTCTCAGCTTTACTCTCATTTACTTAATGGTTCAGTAGGTCTGTTAGTTTCTCATCTGATCTGTGTTTTTTTTTATTATCAAAGCAACAGGAGAAATTTATACAGAGAGAAAAAGACAGAAAGAGAATTCATTTGGACAGGGAATTAGAGAGAGACTGCGTTCGACAGCAACACATCTGCTATAAAAACTCCTGACAGAAGCTGTTAACATCACAGGCCTGTGTGTGTGTGTGTGTGTGTGTGTGTGTGTGTGGGAAGAGAAATAGCATGACAGGGTTAGTGATGAAATAGAGGCCTGCAATCACACTTAACCATTAGTCTAACACACACACACACACACACACACACACACACACATCCACCCACGCACACACTCATTGCTGACTTAGGTCTGATTTGCTTACAGTAAATCACACCCAGGACCTGTGTGTGTGTGTGTGTGTGTGTGCGTGTGTGTGTGTGTGTGTGTGTGTGTGTGTGTGTGCATGTGTGTGTGTGTGTGTGTGTCTGTGTGTGTGTGTGCGTGGATGATCTCTGTGTGGGATGCCTTCAGATCTTTACTTACTGCTCTGTGTATATTTGTGACTTACTGCCTCCTGCAATATAGCGTCTCTGATGCCCGGTGATGGATGTCCCTGATTTGTGCCCGGTATTCCTGGGACAGGCTCCAGATCAACCGTGACCCTGCCCAAGATAAAGTGGATATTCAAGAAAAAATACAGTCATGGGAGTGGAAGTGGAGCGGACTGTTAGATATGAATATTATAAGACAAAAAATACATAATTAAGTAAATGAATAAAACACTACGTGAGCGTTCCGGATGTGGCCAGGTGCTCACATTAACTGCATCTGCCATAAAGTGGGCTTTGATTATTTAGTTATTCAATTATTTATTCATTCATTTGTCTTCTGTAAATGCCTTATCCTGGACAGTTCGGGAAAATATTAAACCAGCTAAATTCAATACGAAATATCATGGCTACAGAATCAAGTAAAAAAATATGAAATGTGGAATTGAGAGATATAGCAATAGGACAATATCTTATTCAACCACCTGTGTACATTAATGCAGCCCTAAAATCCCAAATCTGATGCCTATTATAAGTTATAAAATATAACAGTCCTTGAGATACTGCTGTGGTGATACAGCAGGACATTTGTCTTAACTGCTCTGGGGCCCTAAGCAAACTCCGGCGAATCGGCCCTTCTAATGTACCTGCCCCGTCAGCCATGTGAATCACTTGCCGCCGCCACAAAGTCAAACCTGATACCACATTGCACAAAGTACTCTGTAAATTATAATAATATAATAATTATAAGTTGTCTCCGTATTAATTTTCTTTTATGCATTTTTAAATGTATGCTGAATATGTAATTTTGATTATTTACGCAGAGATATGCACTCCTATTGCCCTGTACGCCTAAACAGTAACATCTTCATTGTACATTGGACTTGTGTAAATATGGCGCAGTGATAATTAAATAAAATATTTCCCCAATTATATTTATTAGCATTTAACAAAAGATACAACATAGTAAATATACAAAAACGTGCCTTTCAAATTTTTACTTTTCAACCCACCCCAAACCCTCCCTCCTCCCACCCTAACAACAAAACTATACAAATAAACAACCAAACCACACACATTTAAAATAATAATAATAATAATAATAATAAAAAAAAATAAAAAATCTATCCTCTACTGCACCTTCATGTAATAGATCAATAGTATCAATATAATTTAACACTGGTTCCCATGTTTTATAAAAAGTTCTTAAGGACCCTTTTAAAGAAAATCTGATTTTTTCCAGCTTTAAACATAAAAGAATTTCTTTTATCCATCTCCCATACGAAGGAGGGGACGCATGTTTCCACTTGAGGAGAATAAGCCTCCTGGCCAATAGTGTGGTGAAAGCAACAACGGCTTGAGTTGTCGAAGATAAATTTGGTTCGAGTGGAATTCCGAATAGAGCTGTTAAAGGATTTGGAGAATTTGACAATCCAAAGGATTTTTCGAAAGTATAAAATATTTTAGACCAGAGCTCTGTCAGTCTTGGACAGGACCAGAACATATGCGTGTGATTTGCCGGAGACTGTCCGCACCTATTGCAAGTGTCATTTCTGTCCTGGTATATTTTGGCTAATCTGGCGTTAGTATAGTGTGCTCTATGAAGAATCTTGCACTTGCATCAGTCTATAAATAAAATATTTAAAATAATAAGTAGTGTGTGTGTGTGTGTGTGTGTGTGTGTGTGTGCTCTGCGATGGATTGGCGTGTCCAGGGTGTACCCTGCCTCGTGCCCTGAGTCTCCTGGGATAGGCTCCAGGTCCCCGCGACCCTAAAATACAGGATAAAGCAGTATAGAAGACTAATGAATGAAATAATAAGCTATAATAAAATTACATTTTACACATTGTTGAGAATGAGGCAGGGTCTTGTGTAATTTGCGGGCCCCAAGCCAGGATAGAGTGTATAAAGCTGTCTGGCTTTGTCTGTGAGTTTTTGTGGCCGTTGCTTATACGACCGCCGTTCACTGTATAAGCATTTCACTGCATATCGTACTGTGTATGACTGTGTATGTGACAAATAAAAGTTAAATTTGATTTGAGGTGCCACTGAAGAATGTTTGATTTGGAGCCAAGGGGGAAAAGGGGAAGCCTGGTGATCCCATGATCTCTTACCCATTATATATAAATTATGATAAATTAGATTTTCTGACCTAGAAGTAGTTTTACTTATCAGTGGGATTTGGGCGTAATTTTGCCAGACTTGCCAGAAATGGGATACTGAGAAGAATTTTGCTTTAAACCACAGAAGTCACTCTATAGTGTGATAACAGTTGACCATTGAAACTACGCCAGATAGAAATCCAACTGTAATTAACATTTCTTTACTTAATAAAAGTATGTCGTTCAAAAGAAATCACCGAAGTTTTCTCAAGATTTGGATTCATTGCAAAAATGATGAATGGACTAATGAGTTACCAAGAGCTTCACATTAACAGAGAATGTTCATCACCACTTAGACATGTTTGCCTTTTATCCTGATCTAAGCAAGGCATTTTATGAAACTGAACCCTAACAAAATTTAGTTGAATACCAATGTTCTTGTTTTGGTTTACAGTTTGCAAGTTCTCCCAATGCTTGCTGGGTTTCCTCTGGGTACTCCGGTTTCTCCCACAGTCCACAGACGTTCCCAGTTCGTGTGTGTGTGTGTGTGTGTGTGTGTGCGCCCTGCGATGGATTGCCAGGCCGCCCAGGCTGCCCCTTGCCTCGTGCCCTAAGTCCCCTGAGATAGACTCCTGGCCTCCCAGGACACCGTACACAGGATAAAGCCGTATAGATGATGAGACAACCATGTTCTCCAGCTCCTATATTTATCCCACTGATTTGTGGCGCATTTCAAGAAATATATAAAGAAGTACAGACTGTGCTTTGTACATTTGTTTCTATTTTTAAATCACATTTGATATATAATAAGCTGCACAAGGTAAGGTTAAGGCATGATATGTTGAAAGTATGTGACTATATTATTGTGGTTATACAGTGTACTGTACTTCTCTCTCTCTGAGGTACAAACCAGCGAAACCCTTTCCAACATGGCGGACGCGTCGACGTGAGTGTTTCCGTGTTTGCGGTGCATTGTGGGAGTTGCAGTCTGGCGTTGCGCGGGGTTTTCCGTGGGCGGAGCCTGACGATACGGCGCTACATTTCCGTTCACGCGTTGATCCGAACAGGCAGAGCCACTCAGGAAGCGCGTGCTACGGACCCGAAACGCGCGAGCCCGTGAATGGAGCGTGCTGTCCGGTAAGACTCGCGGGTTTTAAACTCCGACACGCGCCGGGGTCTCGTGCCTGCGCGCGCGCCTGTTTTAATTTAACCAGCTCCTTCCCCCCCCCCCCCCCATATGTAATAATTGACAGTTATTACTAAAACGTCGCGTGCTGTTTGTTATAAATAATGGTGCTAAGTTTGATAATCTAAAAAATTAAGAATTAATTAATGCAAATGATGAATGCTAATTATTATTATTATTATTATTATTATTAACGAACACAACTATGTTATAATGAACAAGAGAGAGAGAGATTTGGTAATATAAATATTTGATCTCTGAGGCTGGAGACATCAAAGAGACATCAAAGAGTCAGAGAGAGAGAGACAGAGAGAGAGACAGATTGCCCAACCTGCAATTTCCGTTGTCAAATGTTAACCTGTGTGTGTGTAAATATATACTTCTATACAGTTTATCAGCACATTTTGCAATGTTAATTAATATTTAATTAAAAGTCAAGTTGTTATTTTAAACAAAAAAGTGTACTTCTTGTCATGCTGAAGTTTAAAGTATGAAGAAATGTATTAAAATAAATGTTTTTTAAGGAGTCTCCAGTGTCATTCCAGTCCAGCACCCCATGTGGAAGTTAGAAGAAATAGCCAAGCATAAATCCATCTCTCTTTCAGCTGCTCTCTTCGAGGGGTCGCCACATCGGACCACCCGATCCGCACCGCATGCAACCCTCTCATTTTTATACCCAGGCTTAGGACTGGCACTGCATGCACTGGCTGGGTAGTATGGGGCGTGGCAACCCACCGACGGCACGGCTCGAACCCGGATCCTCACATTCCGCCTGAGCCACCACTTCCAATCCAAACACAAATCGAGAAATCATCGATTCTAGGCCTTTAATTGGGTCTTTGCTGACTACATAGAAGATTGAATCTCATCGCTGATCACGTCTCGTGAACTCATGACCTCATCAGCAGCCGTGTTGGGATTAGTTTTCAGTCGGGCCAAACCGGAGAGTGGCGGCACGGTGGTGTAGTCGTTAGCACAGTGGTCACGCACTACAGACAAATTGAGAACGCCAGTTAGCCTAACCTGTCTTTGGAGGAGGAAACCACCACCGAGAACATGCAAACTACATGCACAAATACCCGCGGTGGGAATCGAATACGGAACCTGGAGGTGTGAGGCGACAGTGCTAAGCACTAAGCCACCGCGCCGCCAGTTAGTGGAATAGCCAAACATAAATCATTAAATAATTTATACTAGGCATCTAATTGGGTCTTTGCTGATTCAGTAGAAGATTGAATCTCATCGCTGATCAAAGGTCATGAACTCATGACCACAATAGCAGCCATGCTGGGCTTAGCTTCCAGATTATTTCTCTTGAATAATAATAATAATAATAATAATAATAGCAAACGGCCAAAAAGAAGAAAATCTGACAACAGTAAGACAACAGTAATGTTTCCATGGTAACCAATTGATTTACAAACGACGACCCTGTCAATTTATTATAATTAATACGTAAAGCATTTGTAGCGTAACAAAAAAATCATGAATGGATTCTCTGTTTCTTAAATACAGCTTGTAATGAGTGTTGTATATGTTTAGTGTGTGTGTGTATGTTTAGTGCACACTGTGTAATTGCCTCTCAAATCGATCAGCATATTGATCAGGGACAGAATTTGATTAATCAGTGTGTGTGTGTGTGTGTATGTATGCGTGTGTGTGTGTGTGTGTGTGTGTGTGTGCACCACAAACAAGTGGCATTTAAGTGCTTCCAGCCCGACTCGGATCTATTAAGTGTCCTTGTAGTTTTTGCGTAACTGGCATTCCTGCCTTCCCGTATTGCTTTTCAATCAAATTAATGCATTTTGAAGGATTAATTCATGTGCATGCATGCATGCATGTGTGTGTGTGTGCGCACATTTCACTCCCTCCTTTCATCTGTGCTCACTCTCTTCATCCTCATCTTCATTTCCATCACCTTCACTCCTCGTATAATTTTCTTACTTCTTCATTTCCACCATCATCATTTTCTTTATCACTTCCTCTTTTGCTACATCCTTAACTCACTGACCACTGCCATGTGAGCCGTTATGTGTGTGTGTGTGTGTGTGTGTGTGTGTGTGTGTGTGTGTGTGTGTGTGTGTGTGTGTGTGTGTGTGTGTGTAAATGATGGATGCTGCCGAGGCGACACAGGGGACCCATCGCTCTCTTCTTCTCATTGGATCCTCCATTACTGTCTGGCACACACACACACACACACACACACACACACACACATACATACATATGGAGCGAGAGAGAGATCCTGTCTCTCTCATTAAATCATCCATACCTCAATGAACCCGGTCATCTAATGCCCCCCTCCCCTCTCTCTCTATAGGATGTCCCTCTCAGCTCTCCTCTTCCTCAGCATGATGTGGGTGATCCACGCCACCCAGTCACAAGCCCCGCCCACTATCCAATCAGGTAAGAGCTTTGCTAAGTTAATCATAAACATGTCTCGGTCCTCTCTCCGTCCTGCCGCCGTCTTTAAGCATTAAATGAAGCACACTCTCTGTTCACTACAACCTAAACACTGCAAGTAATCACCATTATCCTACTCTGGACGCGACCCAAGATACACTTCCGAATTGCTACAGGGAGTAAATAAATGCCCTCATTGTTCCACTACACACACACACATACACACACACACACACACACACGTGTCCAAAACCACACTTCCCTATCCTTACAATAGTTAAATAAATGCCGTCGTTATTCCATGTTGGTCGCGTCCCAAACCACATTTTCCTAATCACTAAAAAACTAAAAATATATAATAAACACCATCATTACCGCACTGTAGATGCGTGTCCCAAACCACATGTCGAATTCACTACTAATACAAAACCCAGTCTGGGTCTGTCCCAAACCACACTTTCTGTCCACTACAAAAAGTTGAATATATCTCATCACTGTTTCATTCTGGACGCGTCCCAAACGACTATTTATTCCACAGGACAAATATTAAATAATCACAAGGAGTGTAACGGGACACAATTAGATTTTAATTGATTCGCGATAATGAAAAAAAGGTTTTGACTCGAAAAAGCCTCATTTTTTTTCTTTTTCTTTTTTCTTTTAAACCCATAAACTATACAGAAATAACTGCGTTTCAGACAGTGCAAAGCAAAATCGGACAACCCAAAAAAAAAGTGATGATCATAAGTATTTGGACAGCATCAGTGGCTTGAAATTTCTGGTAGACAGCAGAAACCTAAGGAGTGGCCAAATCAACCCTTCTTTCCATTCTTTAAAAAAAAGAGAAATGCACTGGATAACTCTGCAGCACCTAAAAGACCTGGAAGACCACGAAAGAGGATGCGCGCAGAAGGAAACAGCCCTTTATGGCACCTGGACAGGTCAGGAGTACTCTGGAGGAGTTACGGGTATCATTGGGAAGGTCTACATGAAGAGACGCCTTCATGAATGTAAATACGGAGGGCTTTGGGTCGACCCACAGGAAACACTAAAGATTTAGAAGAGCTGATTTGATACACGATAAACTTGTGGCAGTTGATGAGAAAAGAAGAAATGGAGATGGAGAAGAAAGTTGAAGGGCTCAAAGTGTACCACATGGTGTTTAAACATGGTGGAGGCAGTGTTCCGGCATAAACCTGCACGGCTGCCAGTGGAACTGTCTCACTGGTGTTTATTTGCTGATGTGACTGCTGTTAGAAGTAGCAGGGTGACTTCTGAACTGTGTAGAGCTCTCGTTTCTGCTCAGATTTAGTTAAATGCTGCAAAACCGATTAAGCAGCACTTCACGGTACAGATGGATAACGACCCAAAGTGTACCATAAAAGCGCCCCAAGGCAAAGAGATGGAATGTTACTTAAGTCACCTGACCTCAACCCAACTTTTCATTTACTGAAGACAACAAAACCGAAGGCGGCTGCAGTGAAGCAAAGGCAAAGCATGCTCAAAGAAGCAAACTCAGCATGTAGTGATGTCCATGGTGTCCAGACTTCAAGAAACTACACAACGGCACGACCTCGAGTGTGATATTGCTTTTGTACAACAGTACACCAAACACCATTTATTATCAACCGATTATGATCTAACTGTTTATTTAACCAGTTATTTTGCTTCACCAACATGTATTTCTGAGTTCCAGGATTGAATCCCAGATAGCGTTAAATGGAAAGCTAGTGTGCTATGTAGGGGTACAATACACTCAGTAGTGCCTTTGATCAGGGGTTAAAGAGGGATTTGGGATACATCCTTGGTTTAGAATATGGTTAGTTTTGTAGATCGTCAATAAAATAAATCAGGTTAGTGGCGATTCAACGCATTTAAGACGACATAGCGTTAGGGCTGGGCGATAAAACGATAACGATATGTATCGCGATAGACACGTGATCGATATCAATAAAAAAAATGTGTTTGATAAAACGTTCGATATTTTTTATTCTTTATTCTAAACCCCTGGCCCGGGTAAATTGAGCGGGTTGCATCAGGAAGGGCATCCGGTGTAAAAACCTGTGCCAAATTGTTGTGCGGATCAGCTGGTCCGCTGTGGCGGCCCCTTTGACGGGAGAAGCCAAAAGACCAACAACATACTGCTGAGAAATACCATCATTAGATCATTCTGGTGGTGTCTCAAACCACACATCCTATTCAGTACAACGACTTCTTAACTACCATCATTATTCAACTGTGGATGTGTTATTTTGGAGGGAAACATTGATATTCCGAATGCTTCCGTCTTGTTTTGCTCGTTAGTGCATCTTTATGCTCAAGGTTCTCAAGGTCTTGGGTAAAGATTTTTCCTTCTTGTTAGTGTTAATTTTAGATTGTTAGATTAAAAGTTTATTAGATTTTTGTTTTTGTTATATCTTCGCAGGGCATGTAGATTTAATAAATCACGTTAAAGTAGAACAAAAGTTCTACTGCAACATGTGTGACGACCAGAGGTGGAAAGTAACGAATTACATTTACTCGCGTTACTGTAATTGAGTTAGTTAATTTTTTGTGTATTTCTACTTTTTAAAGTAGTTTTAAAAATCTGTAATTTTACTTTTACTTAAGTACGTTTTGTTTGAAGTATTGTAATTCGCTACGTTTTAAATCATATTCGCTACTGAGTAAAAAATAAATGAATGAAAATGATAAAACAATAAAAATATTATGCTTTGTATAAATGCTCCGTTGCGCCGCGTGTGTGTATCATGTCCTGGACGCGCGCCGCTCCAGACTCCACTCCAGGTTTTCTGACATCGGCATCTTCCTGACCTTCCACACGGTCGCTTCCGCCTTGAGAGTGACATCATCGACTAGCGCGACCATATATAAACCGGAGAGAGACGCGGGAAAGAGGAAAGAGGTTGTGATTTTGGCGTTTTGACATTTGGTTGTGTATTCTGGTTTGACTTTTTGTCTCCAATTGACTTTGATTATTGCTTTGTCCCTTTGGTTTGGTTGGTCTTTGTATATATTTATAGATAATTTCACTGTATGTCTGTGCACTCACTAGTAGCAGGGGCGTGGCTGCCATTTATTTTTGGAAGAGGGAGTTTATTTGGGAATTTATTTGCTCAGGATGTTATGTGGCAATAAAATGAAGATAGCTGACTACCTTATTGTACGGAATGATGGGGGGGTGATAAAATTATATATACATAATATATATAAGGTTATCAAAGCAGTCCCACAGCTTAATCATAGCTAAAACAATCCAATGAAATATTAGACTGTGAGACTTTTTTGAGCCAGGTATTTTATATAGTTTAGCTTAGGTTTATATTATATATAGTTTATATAGGTTTAGGGAGTCCGGGAAGGTACCTGTATTTTTGTTTGTGTTTTTTTTTTGCAGGTAATCTAGGTACTAAATATAAATACCATTTTGTTTATTATTTTGGCCTGGGTCCATCCTGAATCTGATCCTCCTCCTGGTGTGTGTGTGTGTGTGTGTGTGTGTGTGTGTGTATACAAACCTCATTATTTCATCAGTTAATGATTGGATCTAGTTCTTTCTGCCATATACCACCATTTCCATACAGTTTAAAATAGAACCCTGAACCATTCTTTTGCTGTATGACCCTAGACTGGGACGTAACACCATATTTAAGTGACCACTTTGATTTTCAAGCACAAGAAAGACAACAGCTTTATTATGCAAAGGTGTTCCTTCAGTTAAAAACAACTAGTTTGAGATTTATATCTGCTCATCTTTTTTGAACTACGCTAGAATGCCTCACCCCACCCCCGCTGTTAAAAAAATAAAAATAAAAAAGTAACTCGGTAACTTTTACTCTGAGTCAATTTTTTAATGAGCTACTTTTTACTTTTACTTGAGTAGATTTTTATAATGGTAACTTTACTTGTACTTAAGTAAAATTTCACTGAAGTAACAGTACTTGTACTTGAGTACAAAATTTTATTACTCTTTCCACCTCTGGTGACGACTCTTACCAATTTATCTGTTACACACATCAGGTGAACTTGCTCAGGGGGTGATTGTTCCTACACGTTTCTGATTTCACAATAATAAAGTGAAATAAACTGCCATGTCCAAGATACCGTGTTGTGCCATTGCAAAACCTATGAGAAATGCTATAATGTGAATGTTTGAAGTCCATAGTTACGTATAAGCTTTACTTTAGCCTATCTCTTTGGCCATGTGGCTGCAAAAAGCCTGGTTTTTATCTAAGCAGTTTGAACACCCGGCGTGGAAGTGACCTTGATAATTTCCTGGGCTCACCAAAGCAGTCTGAAATCATAGCAACAGTTTTAAATTTTCTGGAAAGTCTGAACGTTCAGGGTGTCTGTTAACATTCAAATGACATTCTAGACTTTTGCTGTTATGGGTGTCAATGGCTGGAATGGCCACACACTGTTAAGCAGAACCTACCAACCATCTTGGCATGACGCAAGAGTCCTGCTAGGAAGGAAGTATTTGTCTTGTGGTTAGTTCTACATAACGTTCCACTCTCAGTAGGATGTTGTGGTCTTGGATGAAGCTGTTGCTGTAGCCGGCTGTGTTGCTCTCCGTTAAATGTGGCTGTATACCTTGAACTTCTGAAGGTTCTCTTGAAGTCTTCTCGTATATGCAAAACCAAGGGAGGCCTTCTTTGACGTCCACACTGAAGTGTTTAAAGTTGGCCACTCTTCTTTGCCTAAGGTCCATGACTGTGATACATGCGGTCAAGCTGCTCCCACAACAGCTCAATAGAGTTAAGATCCGGGGACTGTACTAACCACTCCATTACAGTCAGAATTGCGGCGAACTTTTAGGCCTTGTTCACACGGGCGTTAAATTTTTGGATAAACGAACGAGCTCTGAACGTCCTAGACGTTTATGTTGTGTTTTGTAGTGCCGCTCGATTGACTTCTACACTGGCGTTCGTTTGTCTCTGTCTAACGCCAGCCTGCAGCCCAAATTGTAGTTTGTGTGTTTAACCTGTGGGGGGCAGTGTGTCCAGAACTGGATATGAAAGCCCTTGTCGTTTTATTTGAGGTGCCTCCTTTTAATATGGACCATTTTGCTATATTAGACATTAATCTTATTGTTTTAAAAATTCTAATTAAATTATTATATTTTATATAATATATAAAAATATTTTTAAAAATAATACGGCGACGTAGGGAGAGAAAAAAATCGCCGCCGCTACTGGGTTCACCCTCTGACTGCACAACGTCGGATTAAAGGAAGTTTTTTGTGGTTTATGAAGAAATGCGAACATTTCCGCGCAAGTTTTATGTTTTAAGCATTTTATTTTTGCCTTTTTTCCGCATTTCCCTCTGTATAGCGTGTAGGATGATGGGATATATCCGGTCCTCCGAAGCGTAAAATGGACGCGGAGAGAAAATGAACTAGACGCGGTTTCCTTGCGTTCGTTGGGATTTGAACGCCAAGAAAAAGCTGCATGCAACGTTTTTTTAACACCGTATAAACGCGCAGCCGGACAAACGCACGTCACCGAAGCTCGTGTGAACACCGTCACTGACTCCTATGTGTAGAAAACCCTCGGCGCTTCATCCGCGCTCACCGGACGCTACGAACGTCGATTTTAACGCCCGTGTGAACAAGGCCTAATTGTTTGTGAGATGGATAATATTGTTTGTTTTTCTTCGGAAAAAAAAAAATTTTAATTGCCACACATAAGAACTGCAATATGTAACTGAATCCCCCCCCCCCCCACGGATAAGAGTGTCTGCCAAATGGCTAAATGTAGATGGGTAGCTCAAGATACTCATTGCTACACTGAGCTGAAACCATTAGCTTATATTGCAGAACAGAGCTGAATGTTAAATAACGTTCCTGCAAAAAAGTAACTGTCACTTGATAATTGTACATCCATCCATCATCTCTGCAGCTGGTGTTGTGTAAGTTATTGGAGAGCCTGAAGTTGGTCCCAGGGAACCTAGGGCACTAAGCAGGGTACAGCCTGGATCTGATACCCAACCTATCATGACGGCACTGCCGATTGTGGGAAGTACCTGTGGAAGCCCACCAAGTACCGACCGGGAGAACATGCACACTCTGTGCAAGCGGAGCAGAGGCGAGATTCGAACTCATAACACGGGCTAGCTGATACATTTATGATTTGTCCACAATCTGATCAACGGCATTAATACATAAACAAAATTTTTACAAATTGTGTAACATTAAGACTCTCCACAAGGCTGCCAGGAATGAATAATGAATAAACATTCAATAAACATTGTAGCACATGAGCGTTGGGTGAATTTATCAAAATGTAGTAGAAATGTGCAAACTGTTCCTCGTCCCATGATGAGAATTGGGCAGAGTCGACTCTTAGTGTTTCATAAAATTAGGCGTTTTGCTAACAGCTGTCAAATCAATGTGAAAAAAATCGGTCGGCTTCATCTTTCTAAAGTGCTTTAATATTTGCAATGGCAATTCTTTTAAGAGAACAATTGGCTAATGCTGTTAAATAAATGAATAAAGACTACTGGCATAAACAGAGACGTACACAACAAGCCAAAGCATTTCTACAAGTATGAGTGATTTACTTGGTTCTGACAATATGGTTGTATTGTAAAGAGTGATAAAGAAGGGCAAAGCTAAGCAGATAAGGAACACGCACTTAGGCTACTGGTTGGCCAGTTATGGCGCTTTTCCACTGCATAGTACGACACGACACGTTTCAGTTCTACTCACTTTTGGGGGGTTTTCCACTGGGAACAGTACCTGGTACCTGGTCCTTTTTTTAGTACCACCTCAGCCGAGGTTCCAAGCTCGCCGAACCGTTACCAAAACGTGACGTGTAAACTCTGCTGGTCACAGATTAGCCGGAGAAAATCGTCATTACTGCGTCACCGAACTTGCGACACGAGACACAACAGAACCGCTATATTTAGAAACAGCCAGAGAAGGATCGCACGCACCTTTTTGTATTAACCGTCGGCCTCTTTTGAAACAAACTCCTTCGTCTCGCTGTTAAAAACATCCACATGCCGAGAATGAAGAACACCATGCCGTCGATATGCTCCATTGTTGTGTGTTTGTTTGTGGCGCGTTTACGATGACGTCACGGCAGTAGCGGCACCGCGCGCGTGAGTAATCCCGCCCACGCTAAAGCGTTACTACACTGCAGTGGAAGCGCAAACCGAGCCAAACTGCGCCGAACCGAAGTGAGTTGAACTGAACCGTGTCGTGCCGTTCTATGCAGTGGAAAAGAGGCATTATAAGACTGGGAAGTGGGCTAAACCTCTACCCCTCACCCGTTTAGGCGATGAATCATGGGATATTTCGTTGTCTAGACGAAAGATGACACAGTTGAAGGGGCCAGGGGTAGCTCAGTGGTTAAGGCAATGGACTACGGTTTGGAAGATCCCAGGTTCAAACCCCACAACCACCAAGTTGCCACTGTTGGGTCCTTGAGCAAGGCCCTTAACACTCAAACTGCTCAGATGTGTAATGAGATAAAAATGTAAGTCGCTCTGGATAAGAGCGTCTGCCAAATGCCTAAATGTAAATGTAAATCTGTTTGAGAAATGCTCGAAAAACAAAAAAAAAAGGCAAACACTAAAAAAGATTGGAATCAGCCAAGTAGTCGAGTAAAGTGCATAAAGCTGCAGAGTGCCTTCTTGTCTTAAAGGTCCCGTCTTTAAAAAAGTTTTCAAAGGATTCAAAGTGTGTGGTGTTACTGGTTCATCCATGAAAAAGAAATTCAGATGATACATTTATTTCTCCTGTTTTTCACTAATGTAAAAGAGCTAACAGCAGAGCCGAGCAACAAGCTGGGGGAGGGGCATCTTCTTATGTGAGGTCACAGTAGGGGAAGAAGTCTAATTATCGATACAAACATGGATCGATGCTTTTTTTTTACACACACTGGATCTAAAAATGAATCAAAAGTTAGTTTTGCACAACATTAAATAGAGTTTTATTGATGATCTCAGAAACACTCGTTCACTCCTACCATGAACACGCCTACCATTTACCATGGACATTTCCGGAATGCTTTGGAAAGCTCCTATTAGAAATCCCCCACTGTGGGACAAATAAAGATATATCTTATCTTATCTCGTCTTATCTCAGACTCTGGAGCTCCGAGGCAGAAACACGACCGGCTGTACCACTGTGTTATGTTTAAGTGCATTAACTTCACTGCATTCACTTTAGGACTCCAACTAACCTCCACCATCTCAATTAGTCGATTACTTGAGCGTTTAATCGTATGGTATCTCAGCAATAAATAATAAGCATAACTTCTGTTGTTAATCTTTCAACCTTTCATTCAATCTCAACTAATGAAAATGTTCCAACATGAAAAAAGTGCCAAGAATTAATAAGCGAGTCATGCATAGAATGTAAATCATAAACATCTTTATTTCATTAATCGCAAAAGGTTGCTTATAACTGATGCTTTGCCGTACCAGCTGTTCATTTCGGCTCTAGGGAGCGTTGTGTCGAGTCCTTGAAGATGAAAGCGCATCGGCTACTGTCAGGCACTGATACGGCTCGACAGTCAGGCTTAAAAAGTGTGCAGGGCACAATCATAATCAGCTTAATGGATGCATCATTCCAGCTGTAATTCATTTAGCAAAATAAAACTGGTGTAAAAGTAACTAATTACATGATTAAAAAACATTATCGTAAACATCATATTGATTAAATTGTCTTAGTAAGTGGGTGAATATCACTTATTTGATCAAATTCACTCATCTGGAACTGTTGCCTTGCGATGGATTGGCACCCCGTCCAGGGTGCACCCCACCTCGTCTCCTAGGACAGGCTCCAGGAAAACCCCCCACCCCCCATCCATACAGGATAAGCGTTATAGAAAATGAATGAATGGAAATGTTGCCAGATTGATTGATTAATAGAATTATAATTGTACGGTTTTAAGTTACGAGGGTGAGGACCAACCACATGCAAAGATTTACACCACCCAGTAAATAATGATGTGTGTAGTGCAGCGGGTGGTTCTGTACAGCATCCAGGAGCATCTCACACCATAAAGTGCATTACATTTAAACACGGAAATGGAAACAAAATTACCTAAAGTAAATCGGGAGAATATTTATTTGTCTCCCAGTGAACGCAAACTCGTGAAGATTTGTGCGTACAACTTGTTTTTAAGAAACACAAATTTAAATCAGAATGAAGTCTTGTGTGTTATCATGTTTTCTTTGTGGTACACCTGCATGCTCTTATATATGTGTAATAATAAACTAGATACAGAGCAAAATTGTGCGATTAAATCGATTATCCAATTTAGGCAATCTTTTGTCGATCAACTTTAACAAACTATTTGTTGGTCGGTTTCCTGATTCAGAGTCGATTCACATTTGTTGTTAAAATATATACTACAGTCTCTGCAGACTTGCCCCACCAGCCATGTTTTTGCCAGAGTATTGCTTCCTATTGTTTTGAGTTCATGGGCGTTCGATGCATTACCGCCACCTACTGGACTGGAGTGTGGAGCAGGAAAAATGTATAATGTTTGCACGAGACATGACTTTTAAACAATCGAAATTCACTGCATTTTAATGCATGAAACCTGTAAGTTACAGTATATAGTTGCTTAAGACAAATCAGGCAATAAACTTCAGCGCTTTCGAACCAAAATGCCTTAGAAAACCTTACCGTCCCCAAACCAAGTTGAATTGCAGCTGCAGTTTACCTGATGCACAGATCTAGTACATAGTACATGTTTTTAAATTACTTGTATACAAATTCAAGCAGACATAAGAACATTACATCTAGGGATATTGATAAATTGATAATCGATAAATGTAGCAATTCAAGAAAAGTTTATTAACTGAATTATTAACTTTCACCACAAAAGTGCGCAGTATTAGATTTTTTAAATTATTTGTTTGAATTAGTGTTTAGTGCCTTACTCTTACTTTTTTTTAATTCCTTAATATAACTTTTAATGTTGTGTTGGAATACTAATGTTTGGAAACCAGAAACTATAGCGGTACCTCAGCATACAAATTTAATCCGTTCCAGCGAGTCCTTAAGGTGGAATTTCGTATTACAAAATGTATTTTTCCATAGGAAATCATGTAAATGGATATAATTCATTCCAGCCATCTAAAAAATAAAACTATAATCATATTTTTGCATATAAAAACAACAATCAAAACATTTAGAAAAAAAAATGTAAATGAAGTAAAATCTGAAATAAATAAACATTAAACCTCACTTAACCTTTAGTTTTGATTCCTTTCGGCACACAATTATAAAAATCCATAAAAAAAATCTATAGGAAAGTTTGTGCTAAAAAAAACAGGGTGCCTAAGAAGGAACTTAAATAAGTGTCAAAGCAAGGCGTTCGAGTTTAGCTTAATGTGCGACAGTTCATAAGGAAACACTGTCTGATTTCAATGTCACTTAAACTGTTACATGATTTGACACTTTTAAAAAAATAAACAATGTAGAAAAAACAAGATTTTAATTCGACGTTCTTATTCAGGCAAGAGTGTAAACTGTCCCGCTCCCTAAAGAGTGCACTATGTAGTGAACAGACTGGGGTTTATGATATACTGTGGACCTACGGCACTGCAGTGTGGGTCTTCTGAAACACAGATGATGTGTGCGCGCGTGCGTGCGTGCGTGCGTGCGTGCGTGTGTGTGTGTGTGTGTGTGTGTGTGTGTGTGTGTGTGTGTGTGTGTGTGTGTGTGTGGGAGCGGAGATGCTGCATGTGCGTTGTATATTCTGTCCTGACGCAGAAGTGTAAATCAGTTATATTATATGAGCGATGTTCACATGCAGACTTTATTAAGAGAAATATACCAGTGTGTGTGTGTGTGTGTGTGTGTGTGTGTTTATGCAGATGGGTGGGAATATTGTATACAGATTTTTTAAATGCCTAATTGTAAATGTAGTCATTCCAACAGCTGAGTGTGTGTGTGTGTGTGTGTGTGTGTGCATTAAGTTTCTTTGCATGTGCATTTGTGTGAATTTACACAGCTGTAATTGATTTTGGACTTTGTAATGTTTTATAGTACGTCCTATATTTTATAGCTTTAAAATTGATTTGAAGTGTGTGTGAGTGTGTGTGTGTGAGTGTGTGTAAATAAATACATGTCCAGGATAGAGAGGAGAGTGTGATATTGATTTAGCTACTGCTCATTCTGCACACTCTGCTTATAGCACTGATCACACACAGCCTGGTGTGTGTGTGTACATGTTAGTATATGCCAAAAGTATTGGAACAGGCCTGTATGTTTTGCGGTACACTGCAGACGTTGGGCCTCGAGATCAAAAGATTAACATGAGATTATTCAAAAATTACTACTTTGTTTTAAAGGGCATTTACATTTAAATGTGTTAAACCTTTTTTGTGTGACCAAAAATATTGGAACACACAACTGGCAGGTGTTTCTTGTCACCCAGATGTCCTGTGACTTATTAAATCAATCTTTTAAACAGTTAATGTCTGTAAGCGTCGACTCTTGGTTTGATGTTCCAGGTTTTATTAATAAGGAATGTAGTTGCTGTTATACAGGATAAACCAACCCGAGGAGTAAATGACCAACATTTTTTGCTAGCTTGTTTTTTTTTTGTTGCAGATTTCCATTAAAAATCACATCTGTATATAAAAAAAACAACAACAGTTTAGTCCGTACATTGGTCATAGCTCGCTCTTTCAATCTTATCTTTACGTTTATTACATTGGAGGACCAGCAATCTCCAAATTTTCTGTCCAGCACCACACAAAACTGGACAAACAGAATTTAATGAAATTTTTGCAGTACTTAGATCTCTGCCTGAAGTTTAACTTGCACCATGAATGAAATCTAAATGTTGAGTAAAAGCGATGTTATAAACAGTTATGGATTTAATAATCTACTTTAAAATAATCTACTAATGCGCTACTGTCTCAATGTAAACAAACACCGGCACCAACAGATATTAATTAGAAAACACCGCTAAACTGAATATTTTACTAGGATTAGTAAATCCTAAAACATGTTCACTTTGGCTGAAAGTGGTATAAGTGAATTTTAAAACGCTGGAGTCGTTTTTAGACAAAAAACTTCTAAATTTCTCATCTGCGATTCTCTCTCTGATTACCGAACAGCGAGTCTACAGTATTTGTTTGATGATGAAAGAAGGACAACTTGGTGTAAACATGGTGTAAGATACTCAACCTTACAGAATGTGATTTCTTTGTATTAATAAGTTAGACAGAGAATTCTGCTGGACAGACAGACAGACATACAGACATGTACGTGGGCTTCAACCTGAAATAATAATAATAATCTCACTGATTACATTAATATCAACAGATTATTTCTGGCTTTAACCTTTTAACTCTTTCAACAAACTGTTTAACGCTTCAATGAAGCACTAACGCTAGTCATATCATAACGTAAGGGAGGAAAAACCTGTTTATGATAAATTCATCTTCGAATTGCCGTGTTAGTTTTTTTTGGCATGCTTCGCACATTTTGCGCGCGGGAAAATATTTTCCAGGACTGTTTGTTAGCATTCTTTTCTGGTGAGGATTACTCCGTAATAGTAAATGTCCTGATTGTCTCGTCTGTGTGTGTGTGTGTTTCAGAGCCACAATGCGTGAACTGGGGTGTGTATGAAAGCGAAGCAGTGAGAGTGTATGAGGGTGAAGCGGGAAGGATACGCTGTCCGCTCTTCTCACACCCGAAGCTGTATAACTATGCAGAGACTCAGAGCACAGGACACACACTGCTCTGGTACCGACACACAGACGGGCAGGAGGAGCCGGTCGACCTGAGCTTGCCAATGTTCATCAAACAAAGAAATGCACTGTGGATCCAGCCGGCCAGCATGCGGGACAGAGGAGAGTACATCTGCATTCTCAGGTACACGGGCAACTTGATATTCCTAATGTTACGGAACGGTACGTCTACCGTAAAACACCCTGGACAGACGAGTGTAACCACTACTACAACATACATAAAAAGGCTTATGTTGCTTGTCCTAAAGAATTATGAAAGATACATGTGAAATGTTCCAATAAGGCGAAAATTTAAATAGACCTTGTGTGCGCAGGAACATATCATCATGTGTGAAAATCGGCGTTCAGCTGGACGTGGTTCCCCGTGAGGGTGACTGCCACAGCATGGTGCACCGCAACATCTCAGTCCCACTGCAGACCAACTACACACTTCACTGTCCAGATGTGCAGCACCTGCCGAACAAGACGTACAGTATCGCCTGGTTCCATGTGGGTTGGTGTGTGTGTGTGTGTGTGTGTGTGCATGTGTGCGAATTACGTTGCTACAAAAACCTTTGTTGAATTTATACGACTCCGTGAATTTAGTTTTAAGATGCACATCCTCAGTTCCTCAGAGTAGAGCTCCATAACCCTGGAACTCTACTGAACTTCTGCTATAGGATGCCTGTATTATAAAATTGGGTGAAAAAAAAAAAATGGCATGACATTCATCTCAGATTGGCAGAGGTCACCTGGTATAGGCTCCAGGCTTCCTGTGATTCTGTAGAAGCGGTATAGAAGATGAGTGAATGCACCACGAACCTCAAACCAGAAGTTCAGTGGAAGTTTTGCTCAGTTGTTGTATAGACTTTATACTCAGTTCTTTAGAGCGCTACTAGTACTCCATTGAACTTCAGGGTCAAGATGCAAGTTTTATAGAAATTTATAGAAAGTAAAAATTTTATAGAATCTTATAGCAGAAATTCATGGGTGTTATTGCAAGTATGTTGAATTTTCACTCATTTATATAGAACTACAAAACATGGGTTTTATTTAATGAAAAAAAAAAGAGGATTAGAGGAAAGACGAGGAATTGGGGTGGAGAAAGTAATAAAAACAGGAACGTGCATGTGTATGTAAGAAACAGCGACCAGCGGGCACGATGACTTTAGGCTGCCAAGCGACGGCAGTAGCAGATAGATGGAATAGAGGCGGCTCTCGCAGGTTTCTTAGCAGCATGTTCGCAGAAAAACCCAGAAGGCCACTCGCAGCGACAGCAGGCGGGAGTTAAAAGCAACCAAGCCAGCGTGACTATCACAGAACAAAAACAAAAAAAAAACAGAATTCAGGACGTCTTAGCCCTTTCCAAAGCAAAGCTGACTCCCGTAGCTGAGCTGGTGGCAGCTGGTGTCGAGGTGGCGCCCAGTTCTTTTACGGCAGTTGAACAGCAATAACTGGCTGTAAGCGAAAGTGCCGGGGCAGCTAACGCCGTCTCTTGATGTCTGACCCTCGGGTGAAGGTCTGCCATTAAGCACCAGCTGTGCCATGTTTAGCCGCCCTGCCACCTCACATTCCTGCTGCCGTGCCGGATGAACTCGTGGAAAAAGGTTAGGGTGGTCACTAGAAGATCTGTGACAATATGCTGTATGTGTTTGTAGAACTGTGAGAAGAAGTCATTCAATGTGAGATTCGAGGATGACTTCAGGACTGCGCGCGGTAACGAGCTGATTATCTACCAGATGTTCGTTTCTTTTGCTGGGACCTACACCTGCGTCGTGACCTACCAGAGCAACAGACAAACGTTCAACTACACACATACCGTCATCCTCAAAGCCGTGTGTATGACTCAACACACACATTTACACACACACACACACACACACACACACACACACACAAACCACACAAACATTCTGGTAATTAATAAGCTAATACATTAATTCTCTTATTTATAACAAGTACAGTGGAACCTTGGATTATGAACATAATTCGTTCCGGAAGTGGGCTCGTATTTCAAACACTCGTAAACCAAATTTAATTTTCCCATAAGAAATAATGGAAACTCAAATTATTTGTTGCACAGCCCAAAAAAAAAATACATAAAAATAATTAATACAAAATATAAAGTAAAAATGTAACAAATTAAACTACACTTTACTGGTAAAAAAAGGAAAAATAAATCCAGACAGATAAGTGCGTGTGTGTGTGTGTGTGTGTAAAGGTGAAGTAAAAGGAGAGGAGGAATTAGACCCCCCCCCCCCCCCAACTCAAGAGGAGGAGGGTGTGTGTGTGTGTATGTGTGTGTGTGTGTGTGTGTGAAGGGGCCAATGATGGTGTTTAATGACGTGCACATACACAGACACATAACCACATAATGGCTCTTTAACCTCTCTAATGAGACTTGCTTTTGCGCACACACATGTGTTATAATAAACAGTACATGCGTGCTGTACACACATACAGACACAAAATAATATGTTTTACACATACGTGGTCACAGTGTTATAGTAAACAGTACACGGAGGTTGATTATACCAGTGAGAGACGAGCACTAAGACCCAGCAGGGGAGACGATTACCCACAATTCCGCAGCGCAAAAGAGAGAACAACTGTTGGCTCAGATGTGATCACGTGACATCAAAGCAAGAAGCGCATGTGTGATACACAATACCCTGTATCATAAAACCTGTTATTTTTTCCAAGTCAAAATTTATTACAAATCTTTGCTCGTCTTGCGGAACACTCGCAAACCGCGTTACTCGCAATCCGAGGTTTCACTGTACTCCAATCAATCAGCTGTCTTTTAAAGTCTGTCTTTTAAACCCCTGTATGATGTTTGACAATGTGCTGCCCTCAGACATCCTAGATATCACTCATTAAGTGACATTAAGTGTTGACACCTAATGCTAGTACCTTAAAACACAAACAAATAGTTAATGTATGCATTTCTGGTCCAACTACTTATGTGTGTCTCCTTTTTTTTGTATGTATGTATGTATGTATGTATGTGTGTGTGTGTGTGTGTGTGTGTGTGTGTGTGTGTGTGTGTGTGTGTGTGTGTGTGAAAACAGCCAACAGTTGGCCCAAAGATCCGAAGATTCTGAATCCAACTAGTGATGAGCTTTACTCTGTCAGTGTGGGTGAGTCTCAATCATGGTTCCTCCACGTAGGCAGACTTGACTTGAATAGCGCTAACAATGTGATAAACAAGTATGTAGTTTATTTACGACGGCTCACGCTTTGGTACAGTTTACAATTCAAGTTAAATTTGGAGGCGCTGGGGGCGGGGTTATGACGCATCTTTCCAAGGCCATGATCGGTCGCTCTCAACCACATTCCCGAGACGTCCGTCCCCGTTCTCCCTATCAACGCCACCATTAGAACCACATACTTTTCAATATGAAATGCAAGGCTGTTAACGTATGTAAGAAGCTAGCAAATGCGCGGTTTTTATTTTGTTTTAATTTGTTAAGCGGTCGGTTTTTATGGTAATCCTACAGGCAGGACTGCGAGGTTTCCGTGCCGCGTGTTCCTGCCGTACCTTAATGACGATGAGCCGCAGGTGTGGTGGAGCGTCAACAACAAGACACTGGAGGATCTGTCAGAGCCTCGATACTCCTCACCTGTCCCTAAGTACAGACATACTCACACACTCATACACATAGTAAATAAATACAATGATGTATACAATGCTGTGAAAAAGCCTGCCTACCCTCCATGAATCTTTTGGGGGGGGGTCTATTTAAATAATCACAATGGCGTCACATTGAAATAATGATATAGATCATTAAACTTATTTTAATATTACACAAAGATAACCTGAGTAAGTAGAAAAGTACAAAATGCAAATACAAAAGGGTAAAAAGCTGTTTAGTGCAAACCTACCCAGCCCTATGTAAAAACGTAACACCCCCACCTCCCCCATTTTCACTTGCCACACTCAAACCTGATTACTGCCAGACCTGTCGAATCAATAAATCACTTAACCGGAATCTTTTTGACAACTTGAAGCATGCTCAAAGATCTAAAAGACAACACGGTGTGAAGGATTTAACATGGATTAGTCTGGAAAGTGTTACCAAGCCATCAAGGTAAACCACAAAAAAAGAGAAAACTTAGAACTGTGGTGAACCTCTTCAGGAGTGGCCTGCCTACGAAAATGACTCCAAGAGCTCAACGACGACTCATCAAGGAGCTCATAAAAGAACCCACAACCACATCTAAAGAACTGCAGGCCTCACTCGCCTTAGTTAAGGTCAGTGTCCATGATTCAACAATAAGACAAAGTGTAAAAAGTAGAGCTCCAAGGTGAAAGTCACTGCTGACAAAAAAAATAATACAAAGGCCAAAAAATTCTCAAATTTGCCAAAAAACATCTTGATTATCACTGAGATTTTTTGGCAAATATTCTCAGGATCTATGAGACAACAGTTGGACTTTTTTGTAAAGTGTTTGTCCCATTACATGTGGTATAAAAAAATAACACATCCTTTCATAAAAGAACATCATACCAACAGTCAAACATGGTGGTGGTAGTGTGATGGTCTGGGGCTTTGCACCTTCAGGATCTGGATGACTTGCCATAGTTGATGGAACCATAAAAATCCTGCAGGAGAACGTCCAGCCATCAGTTTGTGACCTCAAGCTCAAGCACACTTGGGTTATGCAGCAGGACAATGAAGACACACCAGCACGTCCACCACTGTTTGACCTAGTCAAAGTCCGGACTTAAATTCGATTAAGATCCTTAAACAGGCCGTTTGTGCTCGAAAACCCTCCGATGTGGCTGAATTAAAACGATTCTGCATAGAAGAGTGGACCAGAATCCCTCCACAGCGATGTGAAAAACTTATCGTCAGTTATCACAAACGCTTGATTGCAGGAATTACCGCCATAAGTGGCACAACCTGTCATTAGGTTTGGGGGGCAATTACTTGTTCACATAGAGCCAGGCAGGTTAGGACAGCTTTTATTTCTCTTAGTAAATGAAATCATCATTTAAAAACTGCATTTTGTATTTACTCAAGTTATATTTGTGTGATATTAATATTAGTTTGATGATCTCAAAGTGTGTTAATTATGCAAAAAATTATAATAATAATCAGGAAGGGGCAAATACTTTTTCACAGCACTCTAAATACACACACGCAGACAGCTGAACATACAGTACATGGTGCAAAGTTTAAAATTCTGTAAAAAATATTCGTTTTTTTAATTCTGTGTGTGTGTGTGTGTGTGTGTGTGTGTGTGTGTGTGTGTGTGTGTGTGTGTGTGTGTGTGTATAGAGTACTACTAGATGATTTAGGTGACCGGAATGTAGAGAGAGTGTTGATTGTGTCACCATTTAAAGATGAGGATCTGCACAAAGAGTTTCGCTGCTCTGTTCAGAACGACAAAGGATTCAGCAGCAAGGCGGCCACACTGAAGGAGGAGGGTAAACACACACACACAAACACACACACACACACACACACACACACACACACACACGGATCTCATAATGGTTCCTTAAAAACCTCCATATTTTCCACTAAGCTTTTGGCCGCCTCTCCTTTGGTCGATGTAGCCCAGCTCAGCAAATTACATCACATAGGCGTAGAATTTAGTTCTTGCTCTTTCCCGGCTAAATGAGTTAGTCATGTCACAGTTTTATCAATTTAAGAATTTAGTGTTTCCCGTACTGTTGTAGAGACCAAGTTAAGATCAAGACCAATACCAGACCAGTGCGAGTCCCACACGGCATGATGTGATTATGTCAGAATGTGTATCATGCATAACACAGGCAGTCCTCAAACGGATCTGAAAGATACTTTTTAAAAGTAATGGTGTAAGGTGATGATGGAAAAATATTAAAATATTAAAATCTTGTATTGTGGTCCGGTTCCCGGGTGATGCTGTGACCTCTCACAGCCGGAGGTCTAGAGAGAGCTGATTGGCCGAGCTCTCTCAGAGGGGAGGGATGAGAGGTACTTAGTGCTCCCACATTAATCACGGCTCTACAGCCAATCAGGGGCGCCTGTGAGCTTGCGCATGCGGAAGGGGCGGATAGCGCTGTCCTCCGAGTGTGTTACGCCGCCCCTAACGGTGCGTGAGCGAGCAGTTCGAAAAGATGCGGTCGGCTGGCGTCACGTGGTTCGGAGGAAACACGTGATGGTCTTCGGCCCTCCCGGCTGAGTGGTAGTAGTAGCCTTAATGTGGGAGCCCCCTAGTGACGGGAAGGAATTCATTCATTCATTCATTCATTCATTTTCTGTACCGCTTTATCCTTATATACAGGGTCGCGGGGGCCTGGAGCCTATCCCAGGAAACTTAGGGCACAAGGCGGGGTACACCCTGGACGGGGTGCCAATCCATCGCAGGGCACACACACATACACACATACACACACTCATTCACACACTACGGGCAATTTGGAATGTCAATTAACCTAACCTACATATCTTTGGACTGTGGGAGGAAACCGGAGTACCCGGAGGAAACCCACCAAGCACGGGGAGAACATGCAAACTCCATGCACACAGAGACGGGAATCGAGCCTGGCCGAGGAATTGGACACAACTAAATTAGCGAGAAAATCAGGGAAAATAAATCTTGTATTGTGAAACACATTTTCAAGTAGAAAATAATGTAAATGCAGATAATTTGTTCCATCCAATAATATTCCCAATATAGTGAACCCTCGGATTGCGAGTAACGCGGTTTGCGAGTGTGGCAAAGATTTTTATATTTGCATTGAGTTTAATCATGTAACTTTCTTTATTCCTAAAAACACTCTAGGCTAACAAACCTGATTAAGAGAGAATCTTACACACGTGTGCATGTGAGAGAGAAACAGATTCACAATCATACATGCAACACAATCCCATTTTATAGTCTGTATCATTTTTTCTCCTTTTCTTCTTTTGTATTAGTAAAATTCTTCTTTGACTTTACTTTATCTAATTATTATTATTATTATTATTATTATCTTTGCTTTCAATGTTTTTCAGTAGTTTTCATTACTAGTTAGTCATTATATTTTTCACTGCACAGTTAAATGTGTGTATATTTGTGTTTTTTTTTATCTGTTCTCTCTCTCTCTCTCTCTCTCTCTCTCTCTCTCCTTCAGGTCCAGTGGCTGATTCACTTTTATTGAAACTTATCTGGAGTAAAATTTTATAATAACCCGATAAGATAATTTGTTATTAATCCAGTGGGAAATTGCAGTTCTTGATTTTATTTCTTGATTTTCCTCTTTTTTCTGCATGGCTCAAATATCATCGCTGCCCTCATACAGCTTTCCACTCGTACTTTGTTCCACAGCTCCTGCATGACTTTAGCAAATCACATAATATTCTGTGTATTCTCTCTTAATCAGGTTTACTAGCCTCTGAGTGTAGCCTCTATGAATATAACTAGTGATACATTGGTTTGCTTATGATTAAACTTAATGCATTGCAATTTTCTCGGTCTTGTGTGTAAATAATTTTATTGTGCTTGGGGGTTGGAGGGGGTTATGGGGGGAGGATCCTGGGTCATAATGATAGGGGGGGACACGGCCTTTTAAGTGTGGAAGGAAAAGTGAGAGATATAAAGGAAAGGAAGATATTAAGAAAGGAAGGGGCCAGAGTGAGAGCACTTGTGTGCTACGCCCCCTGTTGCCCTACAGTATGTGGCGCTGCTAGAGAACATGTAGGTGGTTTGGCTGGTGGATAAGGTAGGTCCTATTTCATCTTTTTACTTGGGTGAATATTTCGAATGTCACTTGGAGAAAATGGAATGAATACAGTCACATGCATCTGTTGTTTCACTTTAACACTGCAACGCTAAAATATGCAGATATGGATATGGACAGAAGATCTAGATAGTGTTAGACAAATGGCTGCGTGCATGCACAGAACCAATGTCAGCTCGGTTTATATAAAACGGGTATATTTGTGCGGAATCGAAAGTCCTGGTTTAACTTGAACAGTCCTCATACTTAAGAAATAATAATAAAATCATTTATCGTTCTTAAATATTTTAAATTATAAAGTTATTTAAATTAATCAAGTTATTGATCGCATTTTAAACAGTAAATTCAACATACAATCAATAAGTTATAATACAATGTTAAGAAATAACCAGACGGCGCTTCAGAGATTTAGTCATATGCTTCTTGTTGTGGTTTTGACAATATTGAAATAAAATCCTGACCTCACTTTGTTTGACACCAAGATAAACTCGAGTAAAAACGCGCTTGATTCCCTAAAGTCCCTTCAAAAAGTGGCTTTGAGTTTAGCTCTTGAATACCGTAACAGAATTTCCCGATATTTTTTATTCTCTAGTGTTTTTACGTCACTTTTTTGTTGAATTTAAGATTTCTTCCCCAAGTAAAAACCTTAATCTTTATCTAGTTCAGACAAGTGACTTTCTATTTTCTTGTCTAAAGCTATATGTAGGATATGCCCTAATGGGGCTAAATCTGTTTTGCATCTACTGACACAAAAAAAAAGCATGGTCAGTCCGATTTAGGAATAAACACCATATATAGTTTACATCTAGGCATTTGGCAGAACGCTCTTATCCAGAGCGACTTACATTTTTTATCTCATTACACATCTGAGCAGTTGAGGGTTAAGGGTCTTGCTCAAGGGCCCAACAGTGACAACTTGGTGGTTGTGGGGTTTGAACCTGGGATCTTCCGAACCATAGTCCAATGCCTTAACCACTGAGCTACCCCTGGCCCCACATACAACAGTTTACATACAATTATGTTTAGAAAAATATCTAATGTAATGTTTGACTTATGTTCTGTGAGCGTGATCAGTTTAATTCAAATTCAATTTCAAATTTTATTTGTCACATACACAGTCATACACAGTACGATTTGCAGTGAAATGCTTATACGACTGCCAGTGACCTTAAAAAATAGTAAAAGCTTATACATAAGAAATAAATATGAATAAAAGAAATGCGTTAAAAATAAAATTAACTAGTAAAATATACTGTAATAAAAGAAATACAAAAAAAATATAAGCATAGTTTACATAGTATTGACACAATCCAGTTTCGTTTTATAATCTCGCCACCAACAGGATGATTAAGTTGATGATTAAGAAAAATTATACTCAAAAGGATACAGATGGACTCGGCATCAAGGTTCTGCTACAGTATATTTCCAAAGCGGGAATTTTCCTGATTTCTTCAGGTCCCCGTAAACCAGGTCCCAAACTTCTGTTGTATTAACACATATACAGTAACTGCACATTTTCTGTTCATTACTGTATATACCTAACGTGTGCTGTGTATATTAACATGTCGCTATAAAAACCTGTGTGTGTGTGTGTGTGTGTGTGTGTGTGTGTGTGTGTGTGTGTAGTTTACATTCCCTCAGTAGAGCTCGGCTGTGGTCTGGGCGTCACTCTGGTCCTCGCTTTGTTGCTCTTCGTTTTGTATCGTGTGTTCTGGCTTGAGGTGCATCTTCTCTACCGCTCATGGTTCGGCACAGATGAGAGAGACACAGGTAACGCACAGACACACAACACACACAGACTGTTAAGGACCTCACCTGGACCTGTCGTCGAGCTTTCATTGTGGATGTGTTCCGAACCATGTGCAGTATACACTTCATACCTCACCGTACAGTGTAAGATTTTGTGTGTGTGTGTGTGTGTGTATAGATAATAAGGAGTATGATGTGTACATTTCGTACGCACGCAACACTGAGGAAGAGGAGTTTGTCATGGAAACGCTGAGGCGTGTGCTGGAGACGGAATTTGGATACTCGGTCTGTATCTTTGACCGAGACAGTCTGCCAGGCGGAAGTGAGTATACACACCCGTACACACTACAAACTTGGGAGCAAGAAAGTGTGTTTAATGAGTGACACCTTAACAAAACTGTAAACAGTATGAAATCTGTGTAATGTTAGCTAGGAAACCAGTTTAATGTATATGTGTGTATGTGTGTGTGTGTAGCTGTAACAGAAGAGACACTGCAGTTCGTCAGTCGTAGTCGGCGCTTGCTGGTCATACTGAGTGCATGCAGTGCGTTTCGGGATGCCCAGGCTCTCCTGGAGGTTCGGGCCGGTGTGTCCGCCATGCTGCGCGGGGGAAACGTGAAACTGGTGCTGGTCCAGTTTCCGACTCGCATGATACGTAACAAGAGTCACAAACAGGACACGCACAAGTGCGTCAAAGAGCTGCGCCGTGCACGCATTGCTCTAGCGCTTGTCCAGTGGGAGGGAGACAAGTCGACCTCGCTAACGTCCCGCTTCTGGAAGAAACTGCGTCTGCTGCTGCCCGTCCGCACACCGTCACACACGACAAAGAATACACATGATACATCACGTCATGATTGTACACAGAAATCAGAGGACACGATGCTGATGATGGAGTCGTTACATACCCCGAACAAAAACTCGCTCAACAGTACACCCACTGAACATATAGGCACGTTAAACGAAACATAAATGACGTATTACTGGTCATGAGTGAGTGTGTGTGTGTGTGTGTGTGTGTGTGTGTGTGTGTGTGTGTGTAAAATCACATCACTCAGGGCAAGGAAATGAACCTGCAGGGGTAATTGCTTTTTTGCACCAAAAAAAAAAAAACTGTTAAGTGTTACTGTTTTTATTGACAACAATGCAGTGAAATACCGTGTGAGTCTGGCTTGTATTTGTAAATTATGTATTTAATTAATAAAAATTAAAAGAAAAACTCACTAATTCTGATAAAGCTAGCTAGTGATAAAGCGAGAAAGCTAGGGTATCTTTTTACAGGGTAAAACATTTCCCACATTTTTTTTTCATCCTAATTAAACACAGCCATCACATTAGCGTTAGCTTTATGATTTAATGATGACGCTGTTTCTGTATCACGTTTCATATGTTATCGTTTTACAGAACGAGGACATTGTGGATAGATAAAGCCGTTAGTTTAGTTTCCCTCATAGCATCTGTTTGCTAACATTAAATGCCTGTTTTCTTAGCTAGCTAGCTAAAGACAGCTAAATGACCTTAAAAGTCTGTCAGGTTAGCTTCATTTAGAACTCTAAATTGTTGATTTTTCTATTTCAACGCTGGTTTTCTACAAAACTATTAAAAGGACTGACCTGAAAACTCGAGCAGTGTTCTTCGCTGTATTAGTGGAGATACGGTTTTCCTGTGAAGGCTACAGCAGGAAAACAATATAGAGCTTTATTAAAGACCGTATTAAATATATTTGAGCTTGGTCGTGTTGCACTGAGGAGTTGTGAGCGATACCTCAGCATAAGAATTTCCCGCCTTAAGAATTTTTCCCTCATGAACTGAAATTTTGCCAGGAATTTTTCACGTGAAGCATTTTCGACATACGAGAGACTGAACTGAACGCCGACTAATGTGCGCGTTTACATACTTTTGTGGTTTGTTTGTTTGTTGGCATTTTGTGCAAGATTTAGTGAAGACCACCATGTGTCCCAAGAATGTTATCGAGGACGGAGACAAGAAGGAAAGTGAGACACTTTCAGTTTAGTTTTTAAAGCACCCGGTGCCAAGAGGAATCATGAAGTGAGGTTTAGTGTGTATTTATTTCGCATTTTACTTCATTTACGTCTTTTCTAAATGTTTTGATTTGTTTTTATACGCAAAATATGATTAGAGTGACGGAAATCGGTAACATTGGTAATATTTAGTATCTTTTTTATTATCATCTGCATTTACATTATTTCCTATGGGAAAATACATTTCGCAATACGAAATTTCTCCTTAAGATCTCGCCTCCGGAACGGACTAAATTTGTTTGCCGAGGTAAAAATATGTCTTTGCTATAAAAAGAAAAAAATCAAGGTATTACAAAAACAAGGCTACAGGGTTGTTTTGGTAAATGAACAGAGTAAACTGTTACATATCTTATTTTTCACACACTAGATTTCAAACGTCTAAAATGTGTTTTTTTTATTTTTATCATATATATTTTTTTACACAACCTGAACATGATGCATTTCTTTGTTTGTTGTTGTTACAGTATTCATGTCATTCATCCATTTTATATTGCTTTGATTTTGTCATGATGTCATCAGTCATGTGGTGTCATTTCATTTATGTTCTCACTGTAATCAATAAACATCATGTTCATATTCCACAGACTCGCGCATTTCATTTACATTCAGCTGATACACCCAGGCACTGAATACAGGAGTGTGCTAATATTCGAAACAGAACAGGGTGCTAATATTTCTAGTTTGCAGCATGAAGTCATTTCATTGGCTAGATAACAAATCTGATGATGATGGTTTGAAAAATGGCAAACCAAGAATTCATCATCATCACCAAAACCATCATCATCATCATGCCTTCTTCTCTCTTAATCCTCTTAACCCTTGCCCTGTCTCGAAGCTTGTATCCTTTCCATCTCTGAGTTTCCAGCTTTCTGTGCTCTCTTTGTCTATCTGAAGGAATGCAGTAATATTGATCCCTGACTATTATCTCTTAAGGATCTTACTCTCTGAGGGATCATAGACGCTCTCTCTATCTCTGTAGATTCATAGGTGCTCTCTAATTCTGAAAGATCTCAGGTGATCACAGCTTGTCTCTGAAGGATCGCAGATACACTTTCTCTCCATAGGATCAAAGACACTGTAAAGAATCGCCAACACCTTCTCTTCTAAAGGATCAGCAATGTTCGAGATTAGCTTTTTTCATAGAAGTTACAAACTGATTCATTATAGCAAATAAAAACAACAACAACAACACTTTTTAATGAAACCAAAAATATAGAAAGAAACCTCAATGATAGTTCTATGAACATGAGTTTGAATGTGATTGGGACTTTGCTCCGAATTAACCATTCTTCATATACCTCATATATACACATACAGTATGGAACCAGGTTCTCTCTCAAGGTTTCTCTCTCCTCTTTCCTCCCAAACGTTTCCTTATTATTATTATTTTTCAACTTTTAATTGGTTGATGCATCACATTGGCTGGACAAGAAAAAGGTCACCACCTGGATTTGATTAAGCAAACTGATAGTGATTAATACGGTTCAGCTGCAACAAGTTATTTAACCCTCATTGATGCAGTGGTGGAGCTTCTCATTTTTTAACAACCATGTCAGAAGTCACATCCTGTCGTGGCGACGATGTTTCAGAATCAAATTATCCAGCATCAAGCAAAGAAAACAAATAAGGAGAGTGCTGAGACTACTAAAATTGGGTGAAGAACTGTAAAACTCATTATTAATACCTGGAAGGATAGTGCTGAACAGACATCAGACATCCTGAATGAGGAGATCACTTAAAGACCTAGTGAAAAAATAAATTAATTAATTAAAAAAAACAGCAGAACCCAGGGCTATGTTTAAAAGTGAAAATAAGATTTCCATTTCCATACGCTCAATGTAAAGAGAACTTAAAGGACTGGGACTAAACAGCTGTGTAGCCTTATGAAAGCCACTTATCAGGAAGGTTGACTGGAAAAAAAGGCATCAAGCATAAAGAATGCACTGTGGAGCATTGGAAAAATGTCATGTGGTCTGATGAGTTTGGATTGATCCTGTTCCAAAGTGATGGAAACGTCAGGGTAAGAACAGAGGCAGATGAAGTGATGCACCCATCATGCCTGGAGCCTACCATACAAGCCTCTGGGGGCCTACAGTATGGTTATGGTCTACTGTTGGTCTACAGATGTCTCTGTGCTGTAAATATCCATTGTCACAATATCCCTTGGTGTCTTCTGTCTTACAAAATGTACATTTGAAGCGGACGCATTACAAAAGGTTTATTATATTATGAAATGCATCCAGTCCACAGAACAGTGTTGTGTTCATCATACCAATGCATCACAGTAATTGATGTTCACTCCCCTTTTCACACTTTACTATGTACCTAATGTCCAGTGACCTCCTCGTTGCTGGTGGAAAAGATCTGGCAACAAATCATTTTTGCATTCGCTGCCAAACCAAATAAAAATGGACAAGATTTTATAGAATCACTTTTATCTTTTGACTGCCAGTTCATATGAAATGATTCCTCATGCTCACAAAACCACTCTTTCACAATCTGAGTTCTCGAATATGGCCGTAACATCAGGGTAGAAGAACTCCATAGATGTGATAACCTGGTGATTCATTCAGGTCGTCCGCTGACTTCATTTTATTGCCATAAAAATATTGCAATAGAGTCTCGACCTGGCGGGTGTTCTTCGTACGTCGCTAACTCAGTTAGCTGGATTTGATTGTTGTGGATTTGTCCTGATCTTGGATTGTTTCGTTCTTCGATGTGCTTCTCGCACTTGTTGTCATAGCAACATGTCTGTAAGCTTGAAGCTGCTCGGTAGCAGGTTTATTTCATGTAAACAGGATTAAGGCTGCGTTCCCGCCGGGTTATGATTGGTTGAAATGGTGAGGTCACATCTGATTGGTTAAAGAGCGCTGACGTGGACTGACTCACGTGGGGAAAGAAAAGTATCTTGCATTATATTATGGCTTGCCATAATATATATATATATATATATATATATATATATATATATATTATAAATATAAAATATTATATTTATATATATATATATTATATATATATATATATATATATATATATATATATATATATTATAAATATAAAATATTATATTTATATATATATATATATATATATATATATTATATTATTATATATAATAATATAATATTTGATATCAATTTTATATGTATATATATATAATTGATACCAAATATTATATTAGAACATAAATTCATAGGTTTTTTATTATTATAATAAACTCTAGGCACGAGACAGCCCTCAAAAGACCATTAATTCAAATTCTTGTATAATGTTTATTTTGTAACACATTTATTTTTCAGGGGTTTGTTATGAATATGCAAATATATATATATATATATATATATATATATATATATATATATATATATATATATATATACACACAGTGGTGTGAAAAACGATTTGCCCCCCTCCTGATTTCTTATTCTTTTGCATGTTTGTCACACAAAATGTTTCTGATCATCAAACACATTTAACTATTAGTCAAAGATAACACAAGTAAACACAAAATGCAGTTTTTAAATGAGGGGTTTTATTATTTAGGGAGAAAAAAAACCCAAACCTACATGGCCCTGTGTGAAAAAGTAATTGCTCCCTGAACCTAATAACTGGTTGGGCCACCCTTAGCAGCAATAACTGCAATCAAGTGTTTGCGATAACTTGCAACGAGTCTTTTACAGCGCTCTGGAGGAATTTTGGCCCACTCATCTTTGCAGAATTGTTGTAATTCAGCTTTATTTGAGGGTTTTCTAGCATGAACCGCCTTTTTAAGGTCATGCCACAACATCTCAATAGGATTCAGGTCAGGACTTTGACTAGGCCACTCCAAAGTCTTCATTTTGTTTTTCTTCAGCCATTCAGAGGTGGATTTGCTGCTGTGTTTTGGGTCATTGTCCTGCTGCAGCACCCAAGATCGCTTCAGCTTGAGTTGACGAACAGATGGCTGGACATTCTCCTTCAGGATTTTTTGGTAGACAGTAGAATTCATGGTTCCATCTATCACAGCAAGCCTTCCATGTCCTGAAGCAGCAAAACAACCCCAGACCATCACACTACCACCACCATATTTTACTGTTGGTATGATGTTCTTTTTCTGAAATGCTGTGTTACTTTTACGCCAGACGTAACGGGAAAACCTTCCAAAAAGTTAAACTTTTGTCTCGTCGGTCCACAAGGTATTTTCCCAAAAGTCTTGGCAATCATTGAGATGTTTTTTAGCAAAATTGAGACGAGCCTTAATGTTCTTTTTGCTTAAAAGTGGTTTGCGCCTTGGAAATCTGCCATGCAGGCCGTTTTTGCCCAGTCTCTTTCTTATGGTGGAGTCGTGAACACTGACCTTAACAGAGGCAAGTGAGGCCTGCAGTTCTTTAGATGTTGTCTTGGGGTCTTTTGTGGCATCTCGGATGAGTCGTCTCTGCACTCTTGGGGTAATTTCGGTCGGCCGGCCACTCCTGGGAAGGTTCACCACTGTTCCATGTTTTTGTCATTTGTGGATAATGGCTCTCACTGTGGTTCACTGGAGTCCCAAAGCTTTAGAAAAGGCTTTATAACCTTTACCAGACTGATAGATCTCAATTACTTTTGTTCTCATTTGTTCCTGAATTTCTTTGGATCTTGGCATGATGTCTAGCTTTTGAGGTGCTTTTGGTCTACGTCTCTGTGTCAGGTAGCTCCTATTTAAGTGATTTCTTGATTGAAACAGGTGTGGCAGTAATCAGGCCTGGGGGTGACTACAGAAATTGAACTCAGGTGTGATAAACCACAGTTCAGTTATTTTTTAACAAGGGGGGCAATCACTTTTTCACACAGGGCCATGTAGATTTGGAGTTTTTTTTCTCCCTTAATAACGTAAACCTTCATTTAAAAACTGCATTTTGTGTTCAATTATGTTATCTTTGACTAATAGTTAACAGTTTTTGATGAGCAGAAACATTTAAATGTGACAAACATGCAAAAGAATAAGAAATCAGGAAGGGGGCAAATAGTTTTTCACACCACTGTATATATATATATATATATATATATATATATATATATATATATATATATAATAAAAAAACAATTTTTATAATGAAAAATTGGACAAAACTAATTTTATCATAAAGTAAACAATATAAAAGTATACGTTTTTGAAAAAAATATTCATATTTCTATTTTTCCATATACAACATATTTATTTTCATATTTCTTATTTAATTTTATTGTCTCATGTAATTTGTAAACCATATGCGCATATTATGTTCTAACATAATATTTGATAGCGATTATGTGTGTGTGGGGGGGGGGGGGGATCCATGGCAGGGAAGCATTTCAGCACATAACACGTGGGGGGGGGGGGGGGGGGGGAGGGCATTTCAGCGCATAACAGGTGTTACAAAAAAAAATTTAGCTTGTTCTTTTGTCATTTCGTCAACCAATCAAAGGGCTTGTGATCAGTGTTTCTACTGTCGATGCATATCGCCTTTTAAACCAACGCTCAATAACAAGTGGTTTTCTTATGGACACACAGCTGTTTAGAGTTCTCATCACATGGTGTGTATGAAAATGCTACGTAGATCTTACTTTCACTATTAAACATAGCTTGTTTTGTTATGATGCAACTTCACCAAGTGTTTAAATGATCCCCATTCCAGATTTTTTTTTTCCTATTTACATTTCTTAGTTGATGTTTTAGCATTATGCTTCCAGGTTACACAATCCATAACATATTGTAATTTCTGTAATCTGTAATTTAAAAGGTGTTTACTTTATATACTGTAGTTACCGTCTTCAGTTACTGATGGAAGTTTTCAGGAACACTCTCCTTAGTTTAAAATCTTTAGTACGTTTTTCCCCCCATGTGAGCAGGAAAACATTGACCCACCATCACCTACCAAATCTTTTCAAAAGAGTTTGGGATCTTGTGTAAATTTCTTTGCATGTTCTACCAATGCATGTGTAGATCTCCTATATTGTGTATATTTCCTTGTTCTATTAGTGTCTTTTACTTGAACTAGTGTGAACGCTGCCATCTGAACCCGAGTCAAGAGAATCAGATTAAAAAAATGGATTAAAGTTCACTTCTTCCCTTTTGTTTTACATAATTTCTCTTTTGTAGAGGATGGTCACCACTGGAGTTTTGTCCAACAATAGTGTCCTCTTTGCGTGTGTGTGTGTTTCTGTGTCTCAGATCTGGCCGAATCCGTTCTGAGGTGTATGCAGGCGAGTCGGCGTCTCGTCGTGGTGCTCAGTGGACCCTGTGTGTGTGAGAAGAGCGTGCAGAAGCTGGAGTGCGGGCTGTGCGTGTACCTCCACGGCACGTGCGGTACCCCACTCATCACGGTACGGTGGCGGCGCACACTCAGGACCCCTTGTTGTCGCGAGCTTGCCGAACTGCGCCGCTGCGCCATCTGTGTGCACTGGCACGGAGAACGATCCCAACATCCGACCTCACGCTTCTGGAAACGACTGCGGCTCGCACTACCGGTCCGGCCGCTGGCGCTAGGCCCGAGACTCATCGACAGCACGTCGTCACACTCGGACCTGGCGGCGGTGGCGCTGCGGAGCACACACACTCACACACGCGCTCATCTGCACAAAGGTGGCGACAGAGCGCGTGGCTGTGCAATGTGTGTAAATGATAGCAAACTGGGAAACAACATACAAAATGGCAAAACACAGAGTACAAACTGCTGACACACACACACACACACACACACACACACTTACACACACAAAACACGTGACACACAATACACATTTCCTAATTACAGACCACACACTGTGAATTATGTTAGAACTGGAATACTATTAAGATACTTCTCTCTCACACACACACACACACACACACACGACATGATGCAAAAGGGCTATGAGGTGTGGTAATAAATTTTGTGCGTATTCTAATCTAATTCAGTTTGTCTTCACGTTCCTAACTCAGACACCAGAGGGCAGCATAGCACTATCTATGTAACTATGTAACTACGTATTGTACGAAGCAGTTAAGATCAGTCATCTGCACAACTGAGTGTTTTATATATATATATATATATTTAAAAAATCTCATTCACATGCAGGGTTTATATATATGTTTAGAAAGGTAGCAATGTTGTACAGATAAAAAAAAAACCTTACACGTTAAACAATGTGGGGGTATTGATTTTTATTTATTTATCATTTTCAATTTAGTTTCTATTTCTATTGGAATAATATGATGTAACCCTGTTTCAGCCCTCTTTTGCTCAACGCTCCATTGGTGGAACTTCGCAGCATTAATATAATGGAGTATATGTGTGGGAAGGGTCCAGGTTCAAACCCCACCACCACCTGTTGGGCCCTTGAGCAAGGCCCTTAAACCCTCAACTGCTCAGATATATAATGAGATAAAAAAAAAACTATATATATATATATAAGTCACTGCCAAATGCCATGAATGTAAAATGTTTCTGTCTTAAGTGATAATTTCCACATGAATCAACTTCACATCGCCTTCCGTTGACATGCTGGTCTATTATCAATTTGCTAAATGGGTTTTCTGTTAGTGGAGAAGTGGCATTTAGCCCTGGCATTCATCCCAATGTTAGCCTTAATGTAACAGCGCTTTAGACCTTTAGTCCTGTCTACTCTGATCAAATGGGTCATGTGGTAAATCACTAACGAGCCAAGCTAAGTCTCTATAAGACGTGAAAACTTTTATAGGCAAAGTATTTTACCCAATATTGGGTATATTCCCCTTGTGCCAGTTTGGCAGATCAGACTGGTTTGTCTGGCTCGTCCCATGACTTTCCCGATCAGATTTTTGGGGGAATTTGGAGGCCAGGTCAGTGGCCTTGGCCTCCACACCTTCTTGGGTGCACCAGACCTTCCCGTTCTTTCCAGCATTGGCTTTTCTGTGGAATCAGATTGGATAAAGAGCCTCTGTAAACTGCCATCTTCAAGTCTCTCCACTGATGACCTTTGAGGATGGGGTTCAAGTTTGCATTTTGGCTGGGCCTTCTAAAGAACATTCAGAGAGTTGTCCTGTAGCATCAGTCTCATGCTGAAAATTGAACCTTCACCCCTGTCTAAGCCTCATGCGTATTCTGGAGTAGGTTTCGAAAAACCATTTCTGCATTCGCCCTTTCCTTTACTTCTGGCCAGTATCCTGCTGCATGCTGACCCCCACAGCATGGGACTGACACCAGCATGCCTCTATAAGGATCATTTTAACTAGGTTACCTTGGACTTCCCTTATTCTTTGAGTCATGTAAGTGCCTCTTATATACAGTAGTATACATTTTACTCAAGAGTGGCTTCCTGTGAGCTGTATGTAGTCTCTAATGGCGCTTTTCCACTGCATATTACGGCACGACACGGTTCAGTTCAGCTCACTTTTGGGGGGTTTTCCACTGGGAACAGTACCTGGTACCTGGTCCTTTTTTTTAGTACCACCTCAGCCGAGGTTTCAAGCGCGCCGAACCGTTACCAAAACGTAAACTCTGCTGGTCACTGATTGGCCGGAGAAAATCGTCATTACTGCGTCACCGAACTTGCGACACGAGACACAACAGAACCGCTATATTTAGAAACAGCCAGAGAAGGATCGCACGCACCTTTTTGTATTAACCAAAATTTTTCTTTGGCTGCCATCAGCCTCTTTTGAAACAAACTCCTTCGTCTCGCTGTTAAAAACATCCACATGCCGAGAATGAAGAACACCATGCCGTCGATATGCTCCATTGTTGTGTGTTTGTTTGTGGCGCGTTTACGATGACGTCACGGCAGTAGAGGCGCCGCAACTATAACGACACGTGAGTAATCCCGCCCACTCTAAAGCGTTACTACACTGCAGTGGAAGCGCAAACCGAGCCAAACTGAGCCGAACCGAAGTGAGCTGTACTGAACCGTGCTGTGCCGTACTATGCAGTGGAAAAGAGGCATAAGTCTGGCTGGTTCCAAACTTGTCTCAATTTGCAAAGAAGGTGCTGACTGTGCTCCTAAGGAAAATTGTATACTCTTTCCCAGATCTTCAGTTGACTAGAGGTTGTAAGTTGTACTTCTTGAAAAAAACTGTCAACTAGAAATTCCTACCCTGATTTTAATTTCAATCCACCTACAGACGTCTGTCTCTCTGTCTAGTTAATGCTAAAACACTGATTAGTAGTCAGTTCCCTTTTCCGAGGAGGAACCCATACACCACTCGACAACGTTAAGGTTGAGAATTAAGTCATTCCCAGTTCAGACAGACTTCGCACTTGTGGTAACTGAGACGTAAAACATGTCTACCTCGGCAGATCATGTTGTATTAGTAGAACTTGCCACGGTTGGGTTGGATTCTGAGAGAGATCGCAAAATGATCAAAACAGCTGAATGTGACATGAACCATACATGGAGTGCCTTAGCCAAAAGACTGGATAGCTAATGTATCTAAAGGACAGATTACACTTTTTTATTATTATTTTTTTAATAATTTTCAAAGCATTTCAAAATACACCTTTTGTCCTAATGTATTATTGTGTGTATTTGTTTATACAGAATAAAAATTAATAAACAGGTGTAATTACTGTATCTTACAGCATCAGATGTACTAATACAGGTGATAATTATCCTTTTTCTTTCCACTACACTTTTTCATGTCCATCCGTCATGTGGGAATCGTTGCTGTTTCCATTACCCTCTCTGACGGCAGCGTTGTGCGTGGGTGTTTGCGAGTCTGTCTTATGATATGGGAAGTAAAACTGAAAACTGTTGTCTGTTTTTTTCTTTCTTTTTTTTTGTCATTACACCCTGGGCTTCTTACTTTTCAGAAAAGCAATCTGTAATGACAAGCACATAAACGGCCAATCAGAAGGCAGGGGTTGGTGTGTATGGGTGTTGAGGGGGTGGAGGGTGATTAGGATAAGCCAGGAACAACAACAACAACAACAACAACAAATTGCAGGTAGAAAGATGAGATGTGTTAAGGTCTAACTAAAAAGAAAGAAGTAACAATGTCGACTTTAGAAATCGTTATAATGTACCGTATAGTGTAATCTAATCTCCTAGGCTAAATTGTCAATAATAAACAAGAAAGCATTAAAAATTCAACAGCTAATGCATAATGGAACAACTTCACAAGCAGCTTATTGTTATCAGTCCCAGGAAAAATGATGACAAGATGGCTGCCGGAGCTACAGTAGCATTTCAACCATATTTTCAACCTAATTTCTATTTAAACTTAAACCGGAACTAATAATTCTGCCGAAAGCATCAGAAAAACATTTCAAATTCATTTCATCAACAAAAGAAGAAAAAAATAAACCCCTCCATCATTACAGGAAGAGTAAGCCGATATCAGCGTGCTAATATTTTCTAGCACGAAACAATTCTCCAGTAGCTAGCTGTGTGGCAGCATGACAGGGAGAAACCATACGTATACTGCGTATTCAGTTAATCGAACAGGTAAGTGCTTTTAAACTGTGATGTCACGTAGCCTAATCAATAATATCAGGGGTAGCATGGTGGTTAAAGGCATTGCACTATGGCTCTAAAGGTCCCAGGTTCAAATCCTACGGCCAACAAGTTGCCACTGATGGTCCCTTGAGCAAGACCCTTAACCCCCCAACTGCTCAGATGTGTAGTAAGGTAAGAATGTAAGTCGCCCTGGACAAGGGTGTCTGCCAAAAGCTGGGAATGTGAATGGTATTAAACAGTAGGTATAAAGAGAAGTGTGAACCTGCTAATACATTTCGGCTGCGTCCCAAATACTAGTGCTTTAAAAACAAGTTCTTGGTTTAGGACAATACACACAACATCAGAGAGAAAAATCATACTTTAAAATTAGAATGCTAAGCAAATGTACAGAATGTACTGTAAGTAAACACACACTTTTGTATTTGTCATAGGTGTGATTACTGTGTAAATCACGGTTGAGTATTGTGTGTGTGTGTGTGTGTGTGTGTGGGTGGTTGGGTGCGTACTGAATCGCTGTTTCTCTTCCAAAGAACTAGAGTTTAGGTTCACTACTGTATTTGTATATGAGATTGTTTCACTGTAGTGATGCATCCTGGGAAAAATAGAGGAAGACGTGTTTATTGTCTCTGCTGGTAAATGGAGAAGAGAGGCGGAGCCAAATAAAGAGCAAAACAGGTATGTGTTCTGTTGGGAGAAACCCTCTCAGTCACTCCATGCCTCCTACGCATTCACTTTCATACCTTAACACGGACACACACACACACACGCACACACACACACAGACGTGTATAAGGACCTTTCGCTAGCTTTATTATTATTTAATCAGACAATGAATGCTATGTCTCTGTCTACCGTAAAGAATCTCAACCTTAACCTCAAGATGACTTTTGAGGGTGTTTGTTTTGCAGTATATGGGGGGGGGGGGGGGGGAATGTAACAAAAAGCAATGTCCCCACAAGGTTGCAGTGTCCCCACAAGGTTGCAACGTCCCCACAAAGTCCTTTCGTTTGCGGTTAATTACGCCGTAAAATAAACTACCTTATGAATATATATTAAATTTTTGTAAATCACTGTTATTTTAATTTCAGCTCACTAGAGGTAGAGTAGAAATGAAACTATCTCACTCAAAATTATATCTATTGAGAAAATTATACTTAAATATCAAAAAGAAAAAAATTCTGTGGTTGACACTTTGATCTTTTTTTGAATAACATAACTGTTGACTAATAACTACATGGAAAAATCCATTACGGTTGGTAGAGCTGGCTATAACCACATGTAAATTTACAGTCCTTGCCCGAATTATCAGGAAAACTGAGAAGAAGAAAAAAAACATTAGTCAAGTGCAACCCTACAGTAATTCCTGTTTACTAAAACTACCCCAACTATGTCTTGTCGAGAAAACTATTAAACTAAAACAAAACATGCTGTCATCTGTACAGTATACGTATGTCATCATTATTATAAACTCACATTTTTAAAGGAAGGAATAAGTACTAATGGCGGTGCAATTCTTGGACAACTTGCATGAGAAGGATATTATCTTTTAATGTTTCTTTGATATCAATGAGGGCAAAAGAAGCATTCAGTCTTCATATTCATAAATCCATAATGTCTTTTTTATATAGGTACCATTAATTAGAAACAAAAATTACATTCATAAACATAAAGATACAGTATGTAAACAAATAATACTGACATTAGTACTTCGCTGTAAATCAGGAGATTCACATTGTGCAGCATTATGTTTTAATATTGACTCATTTGTCTTTCCAATTGACCCCAAGGGTAGACGAGTCAAGTTAATGAAAATTCCAGTTCGGAGATTCTGGGGAAGCCATGCACATAAAGTTATCATTTGGTCTGCTTGGGATGCCTGTGGTGACTGGGGTCACTTCTATATGAAGTGTTAGATGTTAGTGTTTTTTCTCTGATGGCTTGTCACGACAATCGCTCAATAGTTCAGGTCTGAGATTTACACAAACAACTTTATACCTGACCTGCCAACAATGAAAGTGGACTTTATACTGTATTACCTTAAACATTTTTCCTGTTATAGTCAACTTTCAGTGCTTCATACTGCAGCATACAGTATGGCCACAAATCAATCCCTGCTATAGCTATCTGTTATCACCCAAATGAGGATGGGTTCCCTGTTGCGTCCGGTTCCTCTCAAGGCTTCTTCTCATTGCCAACTCAGGGAGGTTTTTCCTTGCCGCTGTTGCCCCCAGCTTGCTCATCAGGGACAAGCTGATCATTATAATTTATACACATTTCCTCAATTTTTAAAAAATAATTTACATGTTTTGATTCTGTAAAGCTGCTTTGTGACAACGACCATTGTGAAAAGTGCTATATAAATAAAAACTGAATTGAACTGAATCGAGGCGAGGCTATGTCATGCAACAACTTCTTGGGCTACATTTGTACAACCTTTATCTTTTTTTTAAAAAACATTTTTGTTTTTTTTTCACTGCCTCATTGAAGTATCTACCTTCTTCGCCAGTATTTGTTTCTTGGCTGGTGAAATTAAATTCGCTTATAATATTTACTGGTACAGTAGGTTATGCCATCTTTCATGCCTTCTTAAGTGATGTGTAATACCACCATATACAGGGACACAGCTCCATATCACAATGCTCCCACCACCATGCTTCACTGCGGGAATGCCCTTTTTTCCGATCCCTTCTGTCAACAAATATGACGTGCTGAATTGTTATAATATCTTATTTTATGCGCCTAAAAATACACTATATTATAAAACATAGGGGCAGTTTTCTGTGAGATGTAGAAATAAGATTATTGTGCCAAAGTGGCTTTAAATAAACATGTAAATTCCAGATATACATTTGAAGGTTTGTACTGTACATGTGTCCATAATGAGCAAGCCAGAGGGTATGGTGGCAAGGAAAAACTCCCTGAGACTACATGAGGAGCAATTTGGCTTTCAGAGTGAGGAGTCTGTGGCTTGGGCAGGTTTAACCTTCTGTAGGAGCTCAATTGGATTGGGATCTGGAGAATTTGGAGGTTAGACAGGCAGACTTGGGCTCTTTTCCTGGCTAGCCGTGTGCACTGTGGGCTGTAATGCACTGGATGTTTTGATATCTTTCCCTAATGGATGGCACTGACTTTTTCATGATGGGTTGTGCTGCATTGGATGTTTTTTTTTTTGTGGGGGGGGGGGGGGGGAACTGGACATTTGGACCCCACAGGGATACCTGAGCCTTGGGCGCCTATGATGCTGTGACCAGTTTATTGTATATAATTGATCATCAATGTTACAGTCATGGCTGATTTGTGTATTGACTGATTGAGGCCTGGGTGGAAAAACTGTCAGTTGCACTAATATTGGTCCAACTACTTTCAGGTCATTCCTCAACTCTTTTTAAATGACTCCTTAAATGAGTACCTTCCATTTTTATTGGAACAGAAATTGACTTTCATGTAACTTTTGATATATACTGCATTTACTTCTTCTTCTTCTTTTTTCTTTCTTCTTTTTTTTTTTTTTTTTTTTAAACAAATTGTGTTTCAATGCTTGTTCTTATAAATGATGCATGCACATATATTTTAAAGTCAAATGACATTAAGTGAATGTAAATTCTGACGTGGCTATAAACATCACTATAAGAAACTTATATACACATGAATGCTTATCTAGCCAAGCATAAAGGTTTTCCCCACCCTGTGGCATGAGCATTATGGTGTTTCCCCAGCAGTAGATTTCGAGTAATGTAGTTCTGTCATGATCTGCTCAAGGTAGCTTTTAACATGTAATAACACCAGTTTACTTTTTTATACATGACCGGATAATGGAATTCATTACCAGTTATTACAATAAAATAAAATAAAATAAAAATACACCAGTGTACGTCTTTAAAAACAAACAAACCAACAAATAAATCAATAATTTATAACAGTATCCAAAATGTTGATTTGTTTGAAATACTGCTGAATGTAAATAGAATTGTTCCAGTATTTAAGACAAATATGTTTTTCTCAAAACGTATGCAGTGTACTATAAGTATATTTCATTGTTTTCCGTTCTTTTTATTTACTTTTTTTTTTTTTTTGTCTTCGGTGCTTTAATTTTTTTAATTGTTTAATTTCTTTTTTTTTTACCCTCCAAATTTACAGTATTGCTAGCTCTAGCTAGGTGTGGAATGATTAAAAAAAAAAAAAATCCTGAGTCATTTAAGAAAACAAAAGACCTAAAAACATGTTCCTGAGTCGGCCTGAAACTTCAATAATAGTAACTCTTAATTATTCATAGTCATAGTTGACAGGTGGGAAATTTCTAATTGACACATCGTACAAAACAACTGCAGCTACATGTATGTCCCAGGTCATTACACAGTCAAAGATTTGCCCCAGAGCACTCCTGAATCTATATTTAATACCAGAGCTGCAGGTATCACAATAGGCTTTTCCCCTTCAGCAAGGGGTTGCATTTAAACATGCGAAAATCTGCTGCTAAAAACCGAGACTTTTGATTGTGCGGAATAACAGAACACAGTTACGAGGGTAAAAACCCCCTTTATTTCTCTATATAATCCCCCGCTGCACTAATGCACTAATTATCCCAGTGTTTCACTAGTGCTCGGATACCAAAGGATCCCCTGTAATGGCCCAAACATGTGGAAATGGCTTGGATCGGGGTCAGGACTCTATGGGGAATATGGTAATAACTCATAGCTGAGTTCCTGTAATAGTAAAAGTAGTGCTGGTGAATGAATGCGTGTACATTTCCTACACACAGATGCGTCTCTTACGCAAGTTGGTGGCGAGTTATGCATTGTTTTTCAAGGCGCAGGTGTTCCACTGAACTGCAGCGGGCTCCGAGACACCTCGGACGGGATCGTTATTCACAGACACACTGCCTTCTTTACTGTTCATATGTTTACTGTAAATAAAAGTCACATTACTGTACTGTGCTTGACATCTTCTGTAAATGTCAACCAGTTTTACATCTTCATTCCCCAGAAATTGCATCACGAGTCCCGGGCTGACTTGAACATCCCTCATGTTTGATATTGAATAGAGTGTGAATGGTGTTTTCCATTTAAGGAATGATGAATGATGGATTCCCCTTAAAGCCCTCCGAGGATGGGATGAGTGAAGTGTGTGCTCAGGCATGTGTGCAGGAAACAGTGCGGCTTCAGAGAAATCCTAGACGTTCCATGAGTCATCACTTTTCCCTCGCTGGAGAAACTTTCTCTTCTGCATACTTCGAAGTGCCCAGTTGTGAGAACAGCCCTATTCAATACAATAATGGACACTGGATTGCCTCCTTTTCTTATGCAAACTAAGTCATAATAAAGTCCTGTATAAGGCTTTACATACAGTAAATGCATGCATGTGAGTAGACCTACTGTAGCTCACCGAACCATCTAGCTGTTTAGCTGCTTGTAGTTTATGTTTAATGACAACGCTTTATTTAAGCATTTATCCAATGAGATCATCTTTAGCTAATTTTACATGATCATAAAATCATAAAAAAAATCATAAAGTGTTCTGTTTTAAACCCCAAAAATCGTCAAATTAATTTTAACGTTCCGCATATACAGTAGTACGGTATTATACTTCAACAAGTTTCATTGCCCATATTAATGTGCCACTTCTGTTATATTAATGTGCTATTTCTGAGCCATGCCCTTGTCAGAGAACATCAGAGCTGAGCGACTAGTCATGGAAGGATGTGATGTCACGATAGGAAGGAAATCTAATCGGCTGGTCAATACAAAAATAGAAAAAGTAAGCGATTAAATAAAACAGCACTTTTGTCTTTGTAAACACGCACAGTGGAGACCCATCTAAACTTAATCCAATCTGATTAAAAAGCTAATTTTGCTTAATAAGGGCCCTTTAAATAAACTAAGGATTTACCATCTGGTATCTTGTGTTAGTTTGACATTTAAGATGACTAGCATTAAACTCAGGACATTATTGAAAGAGAATGTCGCTGGAGCAGATTAGCTAAACAAGTTACGGTTATCATTCTAACTGGCGAAAAATTGTTGAAATTAGTTTTTATAACCTCAGTTTTGAAGGTAGTTCAAGAGTCTCCAGCATCAGTGCTTTATATGACATATGATGTAAATTTACATTTTGGTAACATGCTTTGTTCCTCTTGTTCATTTCGAGAGAAAGAGAGAGAGAGAGCGCGCGCGAGAGGGTGAGGGTGGTGAAGGAAAATCTGATTATCACTGATAACCAAACTGAATAGCGTGGTCACAGTGATTTCCCATGTCGCACCACCTCGATGATAATTACTTTGCGATAACATCATTCCCACGACCTCTGAACCTGTCGTAGATCTCGTTGCATGGATGCCCCATTTGGTCTGCCTGGGATGAGTGTGGTGACATGGGGACGGTTCCACATTACCATGAAGACGGTCTTGGACTTGGCCGATGCAGACAGGAGGACTGTTCTCTGATGGCTTGTGAACCTGTACTGTACCTGAGCCTCCAACAACAAAAGTGGACTCCATATTAAAAACCTTTCCTGTTATGTTGAACTTCACTGAAGCCTCCTAACACTATGCTGTTCTACAGTATAACGGCAGATCAATCCCTGCTATCCATTATCACCCAAATGAGGATGGGTTTCCTGTTGAGTCTGGTTCCTCTTAAGGTTTCTTCCTAGTACCATCTCAGGGAGTTTTTTCCTCGCCACTGTCGGGCCTGGCAGGGACATATTTTGATTTATTAGTTTTTTTTCTCACACATACATATTTCCATCATTTCCTTTTAATTCTGTAAAGCTGCTTTGTGACCATCACCATTGTTAAACGTATTATGTAAATACAGTTGAATTGAATTTCCCTAAATGATTTAAATAACTAAATAGTAGCTACCGTAGGGTTTGTCATCGTCCTTTAATTCCACTACAACTTTCATTCTTTTACACAATATTCATTCAAATACTACATTATCTATAAAATGAACTAATAAAACACTATTTACAATTAATTAAATGGCAACAAGTAAACTGAATATCTAGTTACTCTACGAGGTGTGTTGAGGTACAGATATGGCCCTTTATAATCACAAGGTGGGGAAAAAAAAAAATATATATATATATATATATATATATATACAGTATATATATATATATCCAGGTGGCGCGGTGGTGTAGTGGTTAGCACTGTCGCCTTGCACCTCCAGGGTCCAGGTTCGATTCCCGGCCAGGCTCGATTCTCGTGTCTGTGTGCATGGAGTTCGCATGTTCTCCCCGTGCTTGGTGGGTTTCCTCCGGGTACTCCGGTTTCCTCCCACAGTCCAAAGGCATGCAGATTAGGCTAATTGGCATTCCCAAATTGACCGTAGTGTGTGAGTGTGTGTGTGTGTGCGCTCTGCGATGGATTGGCACGCTGTCCAGGGTGTACCCCGCCTCGTGCCCAGAGTCTCCTGGGATAGGCTCCAGGTCCCCCGCGACCCTAAATACAGGATAAAGCGGTATAGAAGATGAATGAATTATATATATATATATATATATATATATATATATATATATATATGAACAAGATACATACTGTACAGTAGAGGGCATTTTGTGTGTATATTTGTTGTGTTTTCCTGGTACTCTGAAGTCTATATTTAAGAGCACAGTTTGAGGAACTCTTAAGCGAGAAGTAGTTTTTTACCATTTTTCTGACTGTTTCTAAATATTTCCATTTCTGGAGATAATAAAGTGTTACGAAATATAATTTCTTATGAATGAAGTTGTACAATCTTAAAGTCCAGATTTAGCCCTTGAACCTTGTAAACCTTCATTTAAATTGAGCAAGGCTAGCTGTTTCTACAAGCTGCTGAGCTGTTTAAATTTCACTACCCTAGTGAAAGCCTCAGTTGACGTTTTTGCTACTTTAAACAAAACGTTAAGGGAAAAATCAGATTGTGTGTGAGCAGAACAGTTGAGGAAATGTCACGGCACAGTCAATATTTCAACTACTATGGATGCTTCAGACACTTTGGGACACAACATTCACTATTGCCTGAGTGACATTTAGAATATGTGCTTAGCCTTATTTTGTCCAAATTTGATCCTTTGTGTTCTTTTCATTACCTTGCATAAATATTCACCCCCTGTACCTGTCACATTCTGTAATGCTACAGACTATTCTTAACAAGAACTTAATTGTGATAATAATGAACATAACATTACAACTGTTATACTGTAGATAAGGTTCCCCATGTGCCACCTGGGCAGTCCTGGTGCATGACGTTACAAGTCTTCTTGGTTGTGCCGTGGTGTCTGCCACCAGGACGTTGGCAGAAAATCTTTGGGTGCTCTGCGTTGGTCCCGCATTGATTGGATTTGTTTTTTCAGGTGAGCGGATTGAGATCTGGGGTTTTTGCAGGCCGGGTTGGCAGCCTTGGGTTCTTTATCTGATGTGCCTCTACTTTCTATCATGGCCAAAACTGACTTATTTTTGCAGTTTCTGACTTATTTGGGTTTTCTGTGGGATGGGACCAGACAGGCTGGCCATTGGGTTCCATTGGCATGGGTGCACCTTGGGTGCCCATGATCCTGTCACCAGTTTACCAGTAAACTGTGTAATTCCATAATCATCGTTAACATTATAATATTATCTGGTGTAAATGATAGGCCTGATCAGTGCCTGTGCATGAACGACAAAACAGCCCTAATATTTTGAAAAGGAACAAATGTGTCATCTGACTGCAAAATAATACTGCTGTGCCATTAGTGTGCCATGTGATCTCAGAACAAATATACCTGTTCCTGGCCATCTTTCCAAGTTGCAAGCACGATGTTTTGTTTACGTTGTGTGACTATTTCACACACAACGTGCTATATGAGGACCAGACATAGTTTGCTGGAAGAAATCGAGTGTCTTGTAAATAACTTGATTGAGTGTAGGGACACCGAAGGCACCCCAGGATTTGTTACCGGATGTCGGTGAAGTGATGTAATTTTACCTATTTGAACTAAGTTAAGTTAAGCCTTTATTTGTCACATATACATTACAGCACAGTGAAATTCCTTCTTCGCATATCACAGCACAACTGGGGTCGGAGCGTCAGGCCATAATACAACGCCCCTGGAGCAGATAGGGTTAAGGGCTCAAGAGTCCAACAGTAGTAATCTGGTGGAGCTGGGGATCGAACCGCCGATCTATCGGTCAGTAACTCAGTGCCTAAGCCCTCTGAGCCACCACTGCCACTATTGTCAATGAAGCGGACCTCAACAAGGACCGCGTTAGGGAAGAGTATCGGTCAGGGTTTGGGGTTAAAATACTAAGTTTTAGAGATCCAGAGTTGGTCAGAAACTTGTTTTGTTTTGAATCGAATGTCCTTTTCTTGCACCCTGGTAGCGATCATATTGGGAAAAGAAAAGCAGGAAGCGGATTTTTTTTTTAAATGCATCTGACTTGTGTACTTTATGACTATGTCGTTTACAACAGGAATGACTGGGTGGATAAGGGAACTTCCCCACAATGAAAAGTGACTTGCCATTAAGGAAAAGCAGAAGACATAAAAAAAAATACATATATATATATATATATAGAAAAAAATGACAGAACGGGAGTGAAATAGACGAGGAAAAATGGAGCGCTGTTAAAGGGAAGGGGAATATATTTTGGAAAAGCCCTGAAATTCCTCTCACTTCCTTTAACATTTGCTATGCTGTGTGTGTGTGTGACGTGATGGTGGTGTGTATCAGATCTCTGTTCTCTTCCAAGAAATCTTTGGTGTAGGATAGGCTGTCTGTAAGCATCATGGGAAATGTAGTGTGTAATGGTATATGTAGATTCACTGCCAGTAACTGGGGGAAGGACATCATAAAATAAAACAAAAGGCAACGAGTCGGTGTGTGTTCCCCTGAGAGAAAACCCCTCTGTCGCTTAAAGCCACCCACTCACACACACACACACACACACACACACACACACACACACACACACACACACACACACACACACACACATACCTCATGCCTCTGACCTTTAAAGCATAGACATAGTTCAAGGAATTACTTTAGGGAAGGGAAAGTGACTTTGAAGTGTTCACTAGGCCTTTTTTATCAAACCCTAAACCAGATTAAGACTTGCCATCTCATTGCGGAGTGTACAGGGATTTTTAAAATCGCAACCCTCTGCTCGTTCCTCTAAATGGATCTCCTTACATAAGCTTTTCCGTCTAAATGTTTCTGCACAGGGAAAATGTCATGTCTTACAAGACTCCACCCTAACCAAAGGCTCCGCCCATAAAGGTCGAGTCCTATGTAAGTAAATTTAAGTGATTGATTGCAAACTAGCCAGCTATAATGCAAATGACAGGTTTATATATATACAGTATATATTAATTATAAGCGCGACTTTTGATTGTGTAGAATAACAGAACCCAGTTCTGAAAGTAAAATCTCCCTATATTTCTCTATATAATCCCCTCCTACACTAATGCACTTATCCCAGCGTCTCACTCGTGTGAATTTTTCTCAGTGCCATGTCATGTATCAGTGCCATGATTGGACTGCCTGTCTGATTCTCCTCCCAAACATGTTGAAATGCCTTAACGCGAGGTCAGGACTGTACGGTGGATGTGGCCGAGTTACTGTAATGTGTAAAGTGGTGTTGATGAATAATTATGTGTACGGTTCCCTCAGAAAGACGAGTCTGTTCCACAAGTGGGCAACAAGTTATCCATTGATTTTGAAGGATCAGGTGTTCCATTTACTAAATGTTCACTGGAACGCCTGCAGTGGGTTCTGAGCCACTCTGATTGAGATCGTCATTACCGGATGTAATGTACTTCCTCCTTTTACATCTTTTGCACCATTCGAATGTTTTACTGTGGCTAATTTATGGCAAAGTTATCATTGTCCTTCCACTTCGCAATTATGTGGCACTTTGTGTTGATCTGTAACATAAAATCCCTAAAATAATGCATTTACTTTTGTATTTGTAAAATGCAACATGCGGAAAAGGTCAACGGGTATAACTACAGTATACTATACATATACAGTACAGTATGATGGTACAGTATATACCAACTTGAACATTTCCACATTTTCATGTTCTCCCCGTGCTTGGTGGGTTTCATCCGGGTTCTCTAGTTTCCTCCCACATTCCAAAGACATGCAGATTAGGCTAATTGGCGTTCCTAAATTGTCCATAGTGTGTATTCAGTTATAGAAGATGAATAAATTAAATAATATGCATGTTATACTGTATACATATAAATCACATATGTAGTGTATATTTTATTTCTATATGACCATTATATTATTATATATTATTACGATATTTCTCGGTCTCCAGAATCAGGGCTTTTGTACTGTAACATTTACGATTTCTTTGCAGAAATGTTCGCATTTCTTCATAAACCACAAAAAAACTTCCTTTAATCCGACGTTGTGCAGTCAGAGGGTGAACCCAGTAGCGGCGGCAATTTTTTTCTCTCCCTACGTCGATGTATTATGAGAATTTTTAAAACAAGAAGATTAATGTCTAATATAGCAAAATGGTCCATATTAAAAGGAGGCACCTCAAATAAAACGACAAGGGCTTTTATATCCAGTTCCCGACACACTGCCCCCCACAGGTTAACACACAAACTACAATTTGGGCTGAAGGCTGGCGGTAGACAGAGACAAACGAACGCCAGTGTAGAAGTCAATCGAGCGGCAACTACAAAACACAACATAAAAGTCTACGACAAGGCCTAAGACAAATCTATAGAATTTTGTGTCCGCCATGTTGTATCGCTTTGTTTCTTCTTCAAATGTTTATTTTATTAAGTAGCCAGGGATGGCGTGATGCAGTAGCTAAATGTGACCTACAGTAACCTGCCGCAACACTGTAACTAGTAACGCAGTAGTGTTTGTAGTAGCTGTAACAACTAACAGCTGATAAAATCATTAGTTTGTGTCTGTGATATTCTCAGAACACTATTTATACAATCAAGCAGATAAAATGGTGACATATACTGTGATTTATAGCTATATTTTGTGTGTGTGTGTGTTCCTTTTCACAGATGTTACTTTATAGTAACTACAATAGTAATCTTTTACTATAGTAAGACGTGAACTTCAACATTGTCTAAGGTTCTTTGTGACATCGTGTATTCTTTAAAGACTTTTTGGAAGCCCGTCAGATTTCACACTCGATTATTTTACTGTTGTCTGTTTTGGATTGTTATCTAGTTTCAGGACTTTTAATACCATTAAATGAGGTATATCTTTTACCCAATTATCTCTCAAATGTGTGAAATAGGCTTGTGAGCTCAGTGTGTGTGAGAGAGCGAGAGAGATAGTGACAGAGATTTGTGTTTGTTTGTTCTTTCGTGTGCGCTTCCTTAATGCTACTGGTGAAATTCCCCCAAGTTACTGATATACATCCCAACTTTCACATTCCCACTCCGTCATTTCTGCATGCTTTATTGATTTCAGTGTGTGTGTGTGTGTGTCTGTGGGAGCAGCTCTCCTTAACCTTGAACATGATTTACATATTGCAGTTTAACTTTGTGGTTAAAAACTGCTATCTCTTTATCTTTCTCTCTCTCTCTCTGTTTTCCCCTGTTTTTTTGCATCCCTTTTTTTCGTTCTCTGATTTTCTCTGTTTATCTCTGTACTCCTTATCATTCTTCTTATCATTTTTTACTCAGTTAGTCTCCTTACATTTCTCTCTCTCTCTCTCTCTCTCTCTTTTCTCTGTACTGTATCTCTCCTGGTCTCTCTCTCTCTCTCTCATTCTCTCACACTTCACCTATCTCCTAACCTTCCCCCTCTCTCACTCCATCTCTCTCTCTCCATCTCCCCATCTGTCCATCTCACTCCTATACTCTGTATCACACCGTTCCCCTGGAAACAATTCAGCAGGAACCACCTTTCATCAGAAGTGACATAATGTTACAGTAAACTCGTGACTCCTCCTCCTCCTCCTCCTCCTCCCTCATTCAATCCCTCCCTAAACACACACACACAATCACAATCATACAAACTATGTGTATTAGAGCTTCTCGGACTGTTCTCTCCATTTCATCGAGCGACTGAAGACGCAGCACACACTCACAGGTAGGACAGAGTTCTCTCTCTTTCACACACTCACACTCACACACACACACACACACACACACACAGTGTATATATATATACACACACACACACACACACACACACACCAAAAGGAATGTTCTAAGGTATCTAACATTATTAGGGGTCAGTGGTTAAGGTTGAAAGACCATATTGGGGGGTAAAGGTTTAGGGATTAGAGTGTGTTTAAAGATTAATAGTCATTTCATTGATTAATCAATCATTTATGAATGAATTCCATATATATATATATATATATATATATATATATATATATATATATATATATATATATATATATATATAATGTGTGTGTAATAGAATTAATAGTATTTTATAATATATTTTAGTATAATATATTTTTTTTTTTTGCAATTTGTTAATATATTATGTGTGTGTGTGTGTGTGTCCGTTTGTTTTCCCATGGAGCCAGGGATGATCCGCAAGTTAAGCGCCCCGCCTACCGGGGTTTCCCTATGACGTCACAGCCACGCCCATCGCGAAGAAGACCGAAACTGGTGGTTCCCCTTTTCTTTTATGTGGAAGCGCGCGCCACACCGATACACACTCTCTCTCGTGCTCAAGTGGAAATGCGGCGTGGATACCTGTGAGTACCTTTATACACACTTTCACACATACACTTTTGACACACACACGTTAGTGACTGTAAGGTCTAAAGAAAGTCGCTTGACACGGCTTTGCGTGCGTTGGTGCGCGCGGGCGTGCGGGCGCGCGTGCGTTTGGGAGTGTGAATCCAGAACACGGAAGAGAAGAAACATTTTGTCTCTCTATGTGTGTGTGTGTGTGTGTGTGTGTCTAGAAACTCATGGGCTTGTAGAGATATTTGAAAGAAATTATTGTTAAAAAATGTCATGTAGTAGTTAAGAGAGTGAGTGTGTGTGTGTGTGTGTGTGTGTTGTATTATGAGTGCCTGATGTGACTTTTGGCCTGGAATAGACCTCAAGAGCATGTCCAGATAAACCTGGACCTAATGTGAAAGAAATTATACATTGTAAACATTGGTATTATAATATATATATATATATTTATTTTTTTTACAGTGAAAAATGTATTGTCTTGTCTCATCTTTCTCATCTTTCCTTTTTTATGTCACACACAGTTGTTTTAGCATTTACTGCATATTATAATATTCATCATCGTGTATATGACCAGTAAAATTTCCATTTAGGCATTTTATTGAGAGCAAATTACAAAAGTGCTATAAAGTTTCTGTCATTGAATAAATCCTTACACTGGTTCTATGGTTACTAACTATAAGGGGGGGGGTGATCCAAATATCTATGAATCTCAAAATTTTTATTTTAATAATAATAATCATAAAAACTCTTTTACTCTGAATTATTGACTTGACATAATTCCTAGAATCTATGGGAAGTTTTGACTGATCCAAACCTCAGGCTGCCGAATCTCACACTTTACACCACTGCAGAAAAGATTTTCCCTTTACAGTATATTCAGGGTTTTTTATTGCTCTTGCTGCTGTTGTTGTTTTGGTTAGTTTTTTGCCATTGTGTGCAAATCAGAACAAGGTTTCAACCACCACCAGCATGTATGCTAGAAAAAGTTGCTTTTGGAAATGTTGTTATGCTGCTCTGGCAACCGGAGGTCTTACCCAATGCTCTGATGCAATGATTTTATTAACCTAGTTACCCCAGTGTACTGTAAGTATCCAGTGATGTAAATTTTAAAGCACTTTTTGGCTTTGTGGCTCTGGATAAGAGCGTCTGCAAAATGCCTAAATGTGAATTCTCACCCAGTATGAACATCGTGCACATTTGTCTTCTCTCAGGCAGTGAGATTTTTAAATATAATTTTTTATATAAATATAAGAATTTTATTAATTACAAACTTAACAAAAACAGATATTTGTATGTAACAGATATTTCAAACAGCATTCTTTGTACTCATGGACATATATACAGTAAGGCATATATCAGAATTCTTCAGCTGTGCTTATGGTGCGGCTGATTTACAATTAGTGATAGAACGATCTATAATATCTATAAAAAATTTTCAATTAAAATCTAGATATTTCAACACAGATAAATTAAAAATTATTTAAAAAAAAAAGATTTTTTTATAAATTGCCCCATGACAAAATCATGATACATAACTGAATAAATATTTTTTTTCCCCTTTTCTATTTTATATTGTGTCATAACTTATGTAATAATGTTTGCGTATTAGTGCTCTGTGGAAAGATGATTTTATGCTAATTTATTAGCTTAGGTTATTATTAAGTATTTGCACCCCTTACTGAAATGCCTTTTGATCTTGAACTGAAACATGTCAGTAACACTTTGTGACTCTATACATCCAACATCCAATCTTTACAAAGTGGCCAAAGGTTAGCAACAGTGACTAGCCGAGTCATATGTTTAACCACCTAGCTGGATCGGGGGAGGCGTTTACGAAAAATGCCAGATTTATTAAATAAAACTGTTTTAAAAAAAATTTTTATTTACCTCAGGTGTTTAGCATAGCACAAGTTTTTGTAATGCTAGTTAATAATGTGTGTGTAACATTAAACTAGCCTGTTAAATTAGCCTGTTTAACGTTAGCTGTGTCATTGTTAGCGTAAGTACAATGCTGGTAGATTGTATTGTAGATTGTTTACTCGGGTAATCTTGTTGTCTTGTTAGCCTAAGAACTGTAGAAAAAAAATATATAATGTTCTGTTTATATTTTAGAAGATTCCTGTTTGCCGTCAGCTTAGTGCTGCAGCTAGTAAGCACAGGTAAAACACACACCCACAGACACACACACACACACACATAGCCTAACTGTAAAGTGACTGTCACATGAAACAATGAATCCAGCTATTGTGTTAAACCTGAGTGTTGTGTGTATGTGTGTGTGTGTGTGTGTGTGTGTGTGTGTGTGTGTAGATGCCGCTGCTACGGGACACAATTTGCAGGGGATTGTGGGAGGAAGTGTCCGTATACGCTGTAGGCTGGACCGAATTCGCAGTATTGACGGTCTTTACATCCAGAAGATAGATAGTAATGGACAAGAGATGTTTATCAACGGGTATTATGACAAGACACTGCCTGTGCCTCCTGAGTACATAAATCGCACCTTCGTCAACAAAACGGACCTCAGCATGGAGATGACAAACCTCACACTTTCTGATGAGGGAGATTACTCCTGTAACTTCATTTGCAAAAGTGCTCCGTGCAACCAAACCAAGTTTCATCTC
>CM060126.1:4212144-4262144 GCA_030522415.1 Channallabes apus | reverse complement strand
ATATCATGTGTCATAATCCAGACTGTATGGATCATTGGACATTAAATCAATTCCTGCCAGCATTTACTATCCACAGATGGATGGACTGGTTGAATGATTTAATCAAATGCCTGAAAATATTAATAAGTGGGATACACCTGGAATAAGTGGCCAGAACCTGTTTTTTCTGTTTTAATGATTATACTGGCAAAAGCCTCGTGGTATCCTAGATATCATCTAGAAATATTAGGAGTGACCTTCTTCAGATAATAGTTAAATTCATTAAGCTGGAGATCAATTAAAACAGGAGAAATTGTTACTGGCACAAGAATGTCAGTGACGGCTAAATCACTTGGATAAAAGAATTTGTGCCACAAAAAAAACTTTAAGGGACTGCCCACTGAGTTAAAAATTAGTTGCAAAGTGGCATTTACCCATTAATGTTACGTGGTGTATTGGTGAGATTAATTAAGCAGATTGTGCCTACGCTCAAGGAGTTAGATGGTCCCTGTGCATCTGGCGATGGCCCAGAGGATTTATTGCCAAAGTCCGATGGGACAAATGTGGCATTGCTCATTTCTATTTGACTCTGGATTAATTTGACTAAGAAATATTGGCAGATTCCCTTGACTGTAATATCCTGGGGAAATCATCCCCAATTTGATGAGTCCAAAAAGGTGGTGAGGCAGTTCCTGAGGATGTCTGGCTACTATAGAGTAGTTTATACACTAAACAGCCATAAAATCAACATCATCAGCAGGTTAAATCAATAACATTGATTATCAATTTTTATACCAGTAAACTGGTGAATGCAACCATGGGGGGGGCGCAATCCAGTGTCCTCTTGTGCCAGTCCCAAGTCTGGATAAATGCAGAGGGTTGTGTCAGGAAGGGCATCCGACGTAAAAACATTTGCCAAATCAATGATGAGAATCAGAAATATCATTTCCATACCGGATCGGTCGCAGCCCAGGTTAACACCGACCGCCACCGGTGCTGTTGACTTACAGGGTGCCGGTGAAAAATGGGCTACTGTTGGTCGAAGAAGGAGAGGAGGAAGGCATGTTCGAAAGCAGAGAGAGAAAAGGAAGAAAGGCAAGAGTTTAGGAGTAAAAGTAAATAACTTTGAATGTTGGGACCATGATAGGGAAGGCAAGAGAGTTGGTTGATATGATGCAGAGAAAGAAGGTGGATATACTGTGTGTCCAGGAGACCAGGTGGAAAGGTAGCAAAGCTAGAAGCTTAGGATCAGGGTTCAAACTGTTTTGCCATGGTATGGATAGGAAAAGAAATTGAGTAGGAGTTATTCTGAAAGAGGAGTTTGTTAGGAATGTTCTAGAGGTGAAGAGAGTATCAGACAGGTTGATGAGTCTGAAGCTGGATATTGAAGGGATAATGTTCAATGTTGTTAGTGGTTATGCCCCACAGGTAGGATGTGAGTTAGAAGAGAAGGAGACATTCTGGAGTGAGGTAGATGAAGTGATGCAGAGCATCCCCAGAGGTGAGAGAGTGGTGATTGGTGCAGACTTCAATGGACATGTTGGGGAAGGGAACAGAGGCGATGAAAATGTGATGGCAGGTTTGGTCTTCAGGACAGGGATGTAGAAGGACAGATGGTGGTGGACTTTGCAAAGAAGATGGAAATGGCAGTAGTAAATACTTTCTTCCAGAAGAGGCAGGAACATAGGGTGACATATAAGAGTGGATGGAGAAGCACTCAGGTGGACTACATCTTGTGTCGACGTTGTAATCTGAAAGAGATCAGTGACTGCAAAGTGTTGGTAGGGGAGAGTGTAGCCAGACAACACAGAATGGTGGTGTGTAAAATAACCCTGGTGGTGAGGAAGATGAAGAGGACAAAGGCAGAGCAGAGGACAAAGTGGTGGAAGCTAAGAAAGTAAGAATGTTGTGTAGTCTTTAGGGAGGAGTTGAGACAAGCTATGGGTGGTCAGGAGATGCTTTCAGTTGACTGGACAACTACAGCCAATGTGATCAGGGAGACAGGTAGGAGGGGACTTGGGGTATCATCAGGTAAGGGAAAAGTGGACAAGGAGACTTGGTGGTGGAATGAGGAAGTCCAGGAGTGTATACAGGGAAAGAGGCTAGCTAGGAAGAAGTGGGACACTAAAAGGACTGAAGAGAGTAGACAGGAGTACAGGGAGATGCAGCGTAAGGTGAAGGTAGAAGTGGCAAAGGCCAAACAAAGAGCATATGAGGACTTGTATGCTAGGCTGGACAGTAAGGAGGGTGAGGTGTATCTGTACAGGTTGACGAGGCAGAGAGATAGAGATGGGAAGGATGTGCAGCAGGTTAGAGTGATTAAAGATAGAGATGGAAATGTACAGACAGATGCCAGGAGGGTGATGGGAAGATGGAAGGAGTACTTTGAGGTGTTGATGAATGAGGAAAACGAAAGAGAACAAAGAGTAGAAGAGGTGACTGTTGTGGAGCAGGAAGTAGCAAATATTAGTAAAAGTGAGGTGAGAAGGGCGTTGAAGAGGATGAAGAGTGGAAAGGCTGTTGGTCCTGATGACATACCTGTGGAGGTATGGAAGTGCTTAGGAGAGGTGGCAGTAGAGTTTCTGACTAGTTTGTTTAAAGAGATCTTGGAGAGTGAGAGGATTCCAGAGGAATGGAGGAGAAGTGTATTGGTGCCGATTTTTAAGAACAAGGGAGATGTGCAGAGCTGTGGCAATTACAGAGGCATAAAGCTAATGAGCCATACAATGAAGCTGTGGGAAAGAGTAGTGGAAGCTAGGTTAAGGGCAGAGGTGAGCATTTGTGAGCAGCAATATGGTTTCATGCCTAGAAAGAGTACATCAGATGCAGTATTTGCTTTGAGGATGCTGGTAGAGAAGTACAGAGAAGGTAATAAAGAGTTGCATTGGGTCTTTGTAGATTTAGACAGGGTGCCGAGAGAGGAGCTGTGGTGTTGTATGAGGAAGTCTGGAGTGGCAGAGAAGTATGTTAGAGTGGTGCAGGACATGTATGAGAGCTGTAAGACAGTGGTGAGATGTGCTGTAGGTGTGACAGAAGAGTTCAAGGTGGAAGTGGGTCTGCATCAAGGATCGGCTCTAAGCCCCTTTTTGTTTGCTCTAGTGATGGACAGGATGACAGATGAGGTTAGACAGGAGTCTCCATGGACTATGATGTTTGCAGATGACATTGTGCTTTGTAGCGAGAGCAGGGAACAGGTGGAGGAAAATTTGGAGAGGTGGAGGTACGCTCTGGAAAGCAGAGGAATGAAGGTTAGCCGCAGTAAGACGGAATACATGTGTGTGAATGAGAGGGACCCAAAAGGAACGGTGAGGCTACAGGGAGCAGAGGTAAAGAAGGTGCAGGACTTTAAGTACTTAGGGTCAACGGTTGAGAGCAACGGAGTGTGTGGAAAGGAGGTGAAGAGACGAGTACAGGCAGGTTGGAATGGGTGGAGAAAAGTTTCAGGTGTGTTGTGCGATAAAAGAGTCTCAGCGAGAATGAAAGGAAAGATGTACAGGACAGTGGTGAGACCAGCGATGCTCTACGGTTTAGAGACAGTGGCACTGAAGAAAAGACAGGAGGCAGAGTTGGAGGTAGCAGAGCTGAAGATGTTGAGGTTCTCCTTGGGAGTGACAAGGATGGATAGGATCAAGAATGAGTTCATCAGAGGGACAACCCATGTTACATGGTTTGGAGATAAAGTCAGAGAGGCCAGATTGAGGTGGGTTGGACATGTTCAGAGGAGAGATGGTGAATATATCGGTAGAAGGATGCTGAGGTTGGAACTGCCAGGCAGGAGGTCTAGAGGAAGACCAAAGAGGAGATTTATGGATGTAGTGAGAGAGGACATGAAGTTAGTTGGTGTGAGAGAAGAGGATGCAGAGGATAGGGTTAGATGGAGGCAGATGATTCGCTGTGGCGACCCCTGAAAGGGAACAGCCGAAAGACAAAGAAGAATACCAGTAAACTGGTGACAGGGTCATGGGCTGCCGTGGTGATACTGTTCAAGGGGATCCCAATGGTTTTAATAGCCAATTGGTGTATAATTTGTATATATATATTTTAATCATTTGGTCAGCCCCCTGACTGACGTCACAAGAGGGTTGGCCCAGACTTAGTAGAGTGGTTGAATTGTGCAAATCAACTTTTTACAGAGTAAAATCAGTTGGGTTCACTGCATTGCATTTTGCATACTCTTTTCTCACACAAACAGTTTTGTACTGTACACTAGTTCCCCTATGAGCGACATTAAATGAGGCAGGAAAATAGACCAGAGCTTGTTCCTTCTACGGAGCATCATAGCTTGCAAGCTCTTGGATCAATGAAGAGGTGATATTATTTGGGCTACAGGCAATTCCGTTTCTTTTGAATAGTCTGGACACATGGTGCCAGAAAGAGGGCCCATTTTTATGGGTGCCGAAAAATCACGCATACACTTTAGCCCACTGTTTCATTAAGCCTGGACTTGGACATGGACATGGTGACATGGACATGGTGAGACCAACATCTCTCATCAAAATCATAAAGGTCTAGACCCGGACTAAGTGACCGTTCTATCCGGACCCTAATTAATTTCCTATAAATGAGGAAAATTAATAATAGTGCTTTTTCTGTCAAGGTGGACGCAGCTACTGTATACTGTATACGCATCACCCAATAGTCAATCAGTGCGATAGTTTACTGTGTATAGTCAGAGAGTGTGGACGAAACAGAAATGAAAGCGCAATACAGCATAGTTTACTCCACAAAAAAAAAAAGGAACGTAGACTGAAAACCGAAACTTCAAAGATGAGGGGATGGATCAATATATGTCTTAAAACCAGTTTTCATATGTCACGAAACTGCGGCGATAATAAAAAGCAGTAGTGTGAAGCAGCACTAAATTAGGACCTCGGCTCAAAGTACATTTTATTAACCAGACCTCCTTACATATTAATTCAGCATTCCTCCTCTAGGGGTGTGGAATAGAAATAAAGATTTGGGGGGGATCGCGAGTTTGTGTGTGTGTGTGTGTTTGGGTATGAGTAGATCTGTTGAAGTTGACAAACTTCCTTTTACATGCAGGTCTGCTGTGTTCTTGAGTTGCATTTGCTGTTTTGTGCCACAGTGGGGCAGTGTAGGTGTTACTGGTGTGATTTTGTCTCAAATAAAAAGAAAAAAGTAATAAAACTGAATATATAAACCAAGCAGGGAGGTGTGATTTTTGGAATGACATTGGGCTGGAAACCTGCAATGACTTTGTATCATAATACATACAGTACACTTCAGTATGGAGTTGGCACCCATTTGGCAGCTATAACTTCTTCCACTCTTCTTGGAAGGCTGTCCACAATATTTTGGAGAGTTTCTGTAGAAGTCCGTGCCCATTCATTGAACCACATGTTGAAGTGTGTGTGTGTTGGAGGAGCATGTTTTTACAACTTATGTCCTTAGAAGGGTTAATACATTTACCAGTGTTCACCTCTCAGAGACATACTGTTAAGGTTAAGGTGTTAGTAGGGGAAAATGTTATCACTTTACTCACATGTGAAGGGGCGTTGGAGGTTTCAGTTTTCATCACTGTGGTTGATCGCTGCTCGGAAACTGCCCTCGGGAACATTCAATCTGTCCAATTCTTGCTAGAAAACCTTTTCCCACACTCAATGAAAAAAAAACACCTAGCATAACGCTGATGTGTAAAAATGTGATGTGCACGATGATACACTGATCTGAAACTACAATACAATCATCAGTAGTCCGCTGCAGTTTGTGCCAACTAATTTATAGGTAATTTCCATTTACCGACACTGTGAAATTATTGGAATGTAAAGGCTAAGATCTTGCCCTACTGTACTACACGGACAAATGATTGAGATGACAGATCAGAATTTCAGCTTTAATTCCCTGATATTTATGAGATAAGTGTTAACAACTTTTCTTTGAACCCATCAAAGGTTCAAAGGTTTCCATTTAGGTTTCTGATTGTTTTCTACATATTGCACCTGAAAAGTAAAAGTTTTGCTCATACAATGTACACTATGAGTCTTGACTTGATTTCCAATCAGTGTTGTAACGTCGCGGGTATTGCGTCAGGCAAACCCACGGGAAACTACTCCACGGGTTTCCAGTCAGGCAGGCCCACTGCCACCCTCACGTGCAGTTGCTAGGCAACGCCGTCATGATGGCAATCAGGGGGATGCGTGACACCTGGATGCATGTCTATATAGGCCCCCAACGCAAAGCATTAGGCGTGCGGACATTTAGGAAGCACCAGGGTGTGGAGCGGTGCTCTGGTATAGGAAAACTGAAAAAGAAAAAGAGAAAAGAAAACTGAAAAGAAAAAAGAAAAGTGAGAAAGTAAAAAGAGAACAACAAAATAAAAAAAAACTGAAAAGTAAAAAGAGAAAAGAAAACTGAAAAGAATAGAAAACTGAAAAAGTAAAAAGTGAACAAAAAATTAAAAAAACTGAAAAAAGTAAAAAGAGAAAAGCAAACTGAAAAAAAGAAAAAGAGAAAAGAACTGAGAAAGTAAAAAGAGAAAAGAAAACTGAAAAGAGAAAACTAAAGATCAATAAGGATTAACCCTGTCTGGCGGGGACAGGAGACTTAGTTATATATGTTATATATATGTTTGCTCTTTGTTCCATTAGAAGTTTTGTGTTTAATTAATAATCCCACATTATCTCCGAACGGGAAAAGCCTCCCGTAAGTATGCACAATCACTCCCACAGCTCACACACACAACCTTCCCTCTGAAGCCCTGCATCAGGGCATGTAAAAAAAAAAAAAAAAGGAAAATCAGGCGAGCTAGCATAACGCGCTTTCCCGCCACATCATAACAAGTGTATATATAATTTAAAACAAAACCTTTAATATCTATTGGGCTAGCATACAGTATTAGGGAGGGTGAGACAAATATATGATGCATCTAAAAAACTATTTAATTTTCTTTCATAATTTAATTTAAAATTTAAAGTTTTTTTTTGTTTTCCTTTCCATGATTATAGCTTACAGTTTATAAAATTCAATATCTATCAAAAAAGGATAGACAATTTACAATATAGAAATCCTGAAAAAAGCATGTTCTGTTATGAACTAGTACTTTGGCATGAATTACTGCACCAGTGCGGCATGGAGGCGATCAGCCCGTACCACTGCTGAGGCGTTATTGAAGATCTAATCATTTTTTTATACATATTTTTGACATTTCATACAAATTTCCATTTGTGATTCAAAGATTGTGTAAAGCTGCTTTGCGGCAATGACAACTGTTAAAAGTGCTATACAAATGAAATTTAATTTAATTATATTTAATTTATTTACATTTAATTTAATTTAATTACATTTAATTTAATTACATTTAATTTAATTACATTTAATTTAATTTAACTGAACTGAACTGAATTGAAGACCAGGTTGCTTTGATAGCAGCCTTTAGCTCATCTGTATTGTTGGGTCAACTTCCTCTTAACAATAAATCATACCCCTATAGATTCTCATTAGGATTCAGGTCAGGAGAGGTGACTGGCCCACTGCAGTAATATCTTGATCAGCAAATCAGTTAGTAGCGGTTTTGGCAGGACAAGGAAATTGGCATCTCCATAAAGCCTGTCAGAAGAATGAAGTGTTTAGATGAAACATGATAAAACACAGTGGACCAACACCAGTAGGTGACATGGCACCCTAAATCATCACTGACTCTGGAAAACCTCACACTGGACTTCAAGCATCTGGGATTCTGTGTCGCTCTTCCTCTCTGAGACCTTGATTTCCAAACAAATTGTAAACTTGACTTTAATCTATAAAGAGAACCTTGGACCACTGAGCTTTGGTTGACTTCTTTTTCCCCTTGGCCAAGACACTTTTGATGTTGTCTTTTGTTCAGGAGTCCAACAGTGGTAGCCCATTTCCTCAAGATGTCTGTGGATGGTGACTCTTGATGCAGCCTCCAGCTTCACTTTACTCTTTGTTAAGCTCTCCCATTGTCTTGAATTGTCTTTGCTTGACAATTATTTTAAGGCTGCAGTCATCATATATATAAATATGGGCAAAAAATTTCATTATAATATCCCTTTTATTCTTTGGAAAACAAAAAACGGGTTACAACCACACACTGCAATAGACAAGTTTACACATGTTTATTTGTATGTTTACATGATATTTTGTATTAAAAAGTAAAAAAAAAAAAAAATCTTAAAATCTTTACTTTGTTTAGACAAATGTAAGCAAACCTTTATTTTTCAGTGTTTAAACAAAAGTTGTTCAAAAAAGTACACACGCTGGCAGCACGTGACACAACTCCTCCAACTGAGCAGGTGATATTAACCGGGGACATGCAGTTAAGCGTAACAGTCTGGGACACGTTCCAAAGGCTCGAGTTTACGTCCTGCATAACCACCGGGGCCCCTTCATCACTCAGTAGGCTGCTGGTCTCATTTCCCAACACGCTCCAGGTTACCCTGCTGGGGGGATGTCCCCCTGATGATGAGCACTCTATCACACAGTTGTGAATGACTGGATCATTGCCGCAACCCTGGACGGTTATGATGGGAATGCTGTAATTGGCTGAGATAAAAAAAAGACAAACACATAGACAAATAAAGAGAATGGATTAAAATGAAATTTAAAAAAATCCACAATAAAACTTTTAATAGCTTGCATATTCCATGGATTGTACAGTTAGTCCTGCACATCCCAAGGATGTATTATTGAGTTGAGATCTGAGGAGTTTGGAGACCACATCTGTGGTGCACTTGGATACCTTTCTATTGTTGCCAGATTTAACTTTCTCAGCAATTGGTGCTACATTGGCTTTTCTGTGGGATTTGATCAGACAGGGTGACACAGTGGTGTAGTGGTTAGCACTGTCACCTTGCACATTTAGGGTCTGGGTTCTATTCCTGTTTCTGTGTGCATGGAGTTTGCATGTTCTCCCCGTGCTTGGTGGGTTTCCTCCGGGTACTCCGGTTTCCTCCCACAGTCTAAAGACATGCAGATTAGGCTAATTGGCGTTCCCATATTGCCTGTAGTGTGTGAGTTTGTGTATGTGTGTGTGCCCTGCGATGGATAGGCACCCTGGCCAGTGTGTATCCTGCTGCGTGCCCTAAGCCTCCTGGCATAGGCTCCAGGCCCCCAGCGACCCTGAACACAGGATAAACCAGTATAGACGATGAGTGAGTGGATCAGACGGTGATTGGTGCCCACAGGCCTGAATGAGCCCATGTTCCTTAACTACTGCAGTTGTTGAGATAATTCATTCATTCATTTTCTGTACCGCTTTATCCTTATATACAGGGTCGCGGGGGCCTGGAGCCTATCCCAGGAAACTTAGGGCACAAGGCAGGGTACACCCTGGACAGGGTGCCAATCCATCGCAGGGCACACACACATACTCACATACACACACTCATTCACACACTACGGGCAATTTGGAATGTCAATTAACCTAACCTACATGTCTTTGGATTGTGGGAGGAAACCGGAGTACCCGGAGGAAACCCACCAAGCACGGGGAGAACATGCAAACTCCATGCACACAGAGACGGGAATCGAGCCTGGCCGGGGAATCGAACCCAGACCCTGGCGGTGCAAGGCGACAGTGCTAACCACTATACCACCGTGCCGCCTTGTTGAGATAAGTTTAGTTATTTTAGTAAATCAGTAATTAATTCATCAACAATTGCTGTATATAATATGTTTTCCAGACAAAAATTTTTAGTAACATATTCTTCTGTCCTAGCATAGTGGTAATGGAAAAAAATATCTCACATGCACCTGTCTAACCTTTAGCTAATTTAAAGTGTGTGTGTGTGTGTGTGTACCTGTTACTGTGAGATGAAACTTGGTTTGGTTGCAATAAGCACCATTGCAAATGAAGTTACAGGAGTAATCTCCTTCATCAGAAAGTGTGAGGTTTGTCATCTCCATGCTGAGGTCAGTTTTGTTGACGAAGGTGCGATTTATGTACTCAGGAGGCACAGGCAGTGTCTTGTCGTAATACCCGTTGATAAACATCTCTTGTCCATCACTACCTTTCTTCTGGAAGTAAAGACCGTTATACCTGCCGAATGGGTCCAGCCCACAGCGTATACGGACACTTCCTCCCACAATCCCCTGAAAATTGATCATCACAGCATCGACACCTGCACACACTCATACAAACACTTAGATTCTATATTTCAAACATACACCTATAACATGGCCCAAAGATCTGTGACAGTTTTAACTTTGTGGGCCAAGTCTCTCCGCAAAGTTTAAACAGTCATACTTAGTCATCTTTAAGCAAGGACTAAAGTATCTAATTTGTTTCTTAGGCCTTGTTCACACGGACGTTACATTTTTGGATAAACGAACGAGCTCTGAACGTCCTAGACGTTTATGTTGTGTTTTGTAGTGCCGCTCGATTGACTTCTACACTGGCGTTCGTTTGTCTCTGTCTAACGCCAGCCTGCAGCCCAAATTGTAGTTTGTGTGTTTAACCTGTGGGGGGCAGTGTGTCGGGAACTGGATATGAAAGCCCTTGTCATTTTATTTGAGGTGCCTCCTTTTAATATGGACCATTTTGCTATATTAGACATTAATCTTATTGTTTTACATTTTTTAAATTAAATTATTATATTTAAATAATATGTAAAAAAATTTTTTTAAATAATACGGCGACGTAGGGAGAGAAAAAAAAAACGCTGCCACTACTGGGTTCACCCTCTGACTGCACAACGTCGGATTAAAGGAAGTTTTTTTTGGTTCATGAAGCAATGCGAACATTTCCGCGCAAGTTTTATTTTTTAAGCATTTTATTTTTGCCTTTTTTCTGCATTTCCCTCTGTATAGCATGTAGGATCATGGGATATATCCGGTCCCCCGAAGCGTAAAATGGACGCGGAGAAAACGAACTAGACGCGGTTTCCTTGTGTTCGTTGGGATTTGAACGCCAAGAAAAAGCTGCATGCAACGTTTTTTTAACACCGTATAAATGCGCAGCCGGACAAACGCACGTCACCGAAGCTCGTGTGAACACCGTCATTGACTCCTATGCGTAGAAAACCCTCGGCGCTTCATCCGCGCTCACCGGACGCTACGAACGGCAGAAAAACAGTCGATTTTAACGCCCGTGTGAACAAGGCTGTAGATACCGAATCTGGGTTGATCCCCCCCCCCCACCACCAAAAAAAAATGATGGTAAAACAACTAATTGACTGATGGTACTTAAAGTTAGTAACCTACGTAGTAACCAAATTGTAATGATTTATCCAATGACGGAAACGTCAAAACACTTTTGCCAAATACCTAAGTGTAAATGCTAATGTAAACATTTTTACATTGTTTTTTGCCTTTTTCTATTAGTTTTGTTTTAGAAAAAATGCCAGCTTTTGTATTTCAGGGTTCATTAATTAGGGTTACATTGTGTAGCGCAACATTTCTGTGTGTGTGTGTGTGTGTGTGCTCTGCGATGGATTGGCACGCTGTCCAGGGTGTACCCTGCCTCGTGCCCTGAGTCTCCTGGGATAGGCTCCAGGTCCCCGCGACCCTAAATACAGGATAAAGTGGTATAGAAGAAGATTGTGTAGCGCAACATTTCTTGTGTGTGTGTGTGTGTGTGTGCGTGTGTGTTTTACCAGAGCTCACTAACTGTAGTGTTGAGACGATGATGAACAGGAACCTGAAATATAAAAAATATACAAACTATTTTACATTAAGCATTACAGTATATTAACATTATATTAACATTACTAAATCTGTTATATAATGTAATATATCAGAAATAACGCACTAAATAGGAATCAGCTGTCCCCTTGGAAATTTATACCCAATCAGACTATCTAAACTTGACTTGATCTATAAACAATTTATGAACAATACTTTGACTCTGGATTTTTATAAGTGTATTACACACAATGTTGATGAGAGTGTGTGAAAAAAGGACACCAAACACAGAATGAAAAATCTCTGTTTTATCCAATAGCTCTTGTTTTCTACTCCTACTTACTTTTCACAGACACTTTAAAAATAAATTATTTTTTGGATAAAACCTCTTTAAGAAGTCGACAATTCAATTAAAATTGATATGTGGTCTGAACACTCACTCACTCACTCACTCATTGTGAGGGTTGCCCACTAGAGGGCACTGTGTTTGTTTTGTAGTAGACTCAGTTTCCCAGAAGGCACCTCGGTCAGGTGATGCGTGTGCTCACCTGAACGAGGTAACTCATTAATCTCGATATAAATAGCTGGTTGTTCTGGGAAACTGGATCGAGCATTAATTTCAGCTCTGTTAAGTGGGTATTTGTTTTGTCTGGTTCTGTTTTAGTTTGATCAGTTACACTTGGCATTTGGTTTCTGGAGCTCTTTAAGTTAAGTTTGCATCTGTCTTAATTTAGTATGTCTCTGTGTCTCCTAGCAGGATTAGCCTCTAGAAGAATTAGCCTTTTGTGTTTACCCTCATGTGTAAGTAACCTCCGTTGTATGTTTAGTTCTTAGTCTGTATAAATACTAACCAGTGCACTACTAACCTGCTTAGATCTTAGTCTGTTTAGTCTCCGAGTCTGTCGAGATCATAGGCTGTTTAGCCACTAACCTTTAGAGTTCTTAGTCTGTTTCATACCTAGTCTGCTGTGTACCTAGTCTGTTCGTCTCTTAGGTCTCTGGCTATTAGCCAGTTTAGCAATTACTCTGTTTAGCTACTATATAGCTTAGCAGCTAATGTGCATAACCGCTAGTAGGCCTAGCCAAGCCTGTCTTGTGTGTACTGTATGTGTGTGTTTAGTCCTCTAGTCTGTTTAGTGCGTCTTGTCTCGTCTGGTTTGTATCCCTTGTCTGTATTGTATATTTTGTGTAATACCTAGTCTGTGTATTAGTTGATTATTTGGTTTTGTTTATAGCTCGCTCCAAAGTAAAGCCAACTTCCTTGGTAAATTTTTTTTTTTTTTGGTCTATTATTAAAGACTTTCACCTCATCCCCCCTCTGCACCTATGCCTAACCTTCATGCCCACAGTCCAACACCAACAGTATGTGACGCTCGCCTGTACCGCTTTTTCAGATAATGTTTAACCTGTGTGTACAAAGTTGATACTCACTGATAAGCATGTTGCATTTGTGCTGAAGAAGAGAGGGGCACTGGGTAATAAGCGCTCACCTAGCTGCAACAAAACACTAAAATAAAAATCAACCTCAAGTAAATTAATGAAATGAATATGACTAGGGATTACATACTGTATGTAATTTTTTTGTGTTAAAGAAAAAGTGATCCTACCAGTAAGAGTCTGATGTTTCTTCAGCCAAGTCGAGGATGAAATGGAAGCCACAAACCAAGGTACAAAGTATCAGGGTTATGTTTATGTGTGTGAGGGGGAGAGAGAGAGGGGGGATTTAATGAGATATACAGATATAAACAAATGAAATTGAATTGAATACCAGGTTGCTTTAACAGCAGCCTTCAGCTCATCTGTATATTTGGGTCAACTTCCTCTTAGCAATAGATTCTCCATTGGGTTCAAGTCAGTCAAGTGCAGTAAAATCTTGATCAGCAAATCAGTTAGTGGTAGTTGTGGTACTTTGGGCAGGTGCTAAGTCCTGCTGGAAAATACTTGACATTGCTTGACAATTGTCCTTAAGGCTGCAGTCATCCCTGGCACATCACACAACTCCCCCAACTGAGCAGGTGATCTTAACGAGCCACCTGCAGCTACAGTAAGTGTAACAGTGTAGGACATGTTCCAAAGGCGTGAGTGTGGGTCCTGCATGAATACCGGGGACCCTTCGTCGCTCAGTAGGCTCTCATCTCCCAAGACACTCCAGGTTGCATTGCTGGGGGGATGTCCCCCTGATGATGAGCACCCTACCACACAGTTGTGAATTGCTGGGTCATTGCCGCAACTCTGGACGGTTATGATGGAAACACTGTAATTGGCTGGGACAAACATAGACACAAATAAGAGAAGGGATTAAAAAAAACACAGACAATAAAATTTAAATTTAAACAGCTTGCATATTTTTTTTTGCAGAGAAGCTATAACTGGCAAACATCTATATATACTAATATATATATATAATGTGTTTAAAATATAGAATCTGAGTGTTTTTGTATGTGTCTGTCTGTGTGTTTGCGGGTGATCAATGTGCAGGGGATTGTGGGAGGAAGTTTAAATTTGCGCTGTGGGCTGGAGTGGTCACGCAGTATTCCAATTCCACAGAAAAGCCAATGTGTGGTGTGTATATGCATGTGTGTGTGTGTGTGTGTGTGTATATATATATATATATATATATATATATATATATATATATATACACACACCGCACATTGGCTTTTCTGTGGAATTGGATCAGACAGGTTGGCCTTTGGTGCCCACAGGCCTGAATGAGCCTTGGGTGCCATGTTCCGGTCACCAGTTTAATGTTACAGTATGTAATTAATGTTATGGCTGATCAGTGGTCCATTATCAGATACAGTATAACTCTTAACAGGACATGATACTGTGTCTGGTCCTTAACCACTGCAGTTGTTGAGAAGTTTAGTTATTTCAGTAAATCAGTAATTAATTCATCAACAATTACTGTATATAATGTATAGTTTGGGTTTTGCTGTAATATGTTTTCCAGACAACAATTTTTAGTAACATATTTTTCTGTCAGGCGGCACGGTGGTGTAGTGGTTAGCACTTTCGCCTTGCACCTCCAGGGTCCGGGTTCGATTCCCCTGCCAGGCTCGATTCCCGTCTCTGTGTGCATGGAGTTTGCATGTTCTCCCCGTGCTTGGTGGGTTTCCTCCGGGTACTCCGGTTGCCTCCCACAGTCCAAAGACATGCAGGTTAGGCTAATTGACGTTCCTAAATTGCCCGTAGTGTGTGATTGGGTGTGTGTGTATGTGTGTGTACCCTGCGATGGATTGGCACCCTGTCCAGGGTGTACCCCGCCTAGTGCCCGAAGTCTCCTGGGATAGGCTCCAGGTCCCCCGCGACCCTGAACACAGGATTAAGCGGTATAGAAGATGAATGAATGAATGAATGAATATTTTTCTGTCCTAGCATAGTGGTAATGATCAGTTTATCTGCAATGAACCGTGGTCCATTATCAGATATAACTCTTAACAGGATATGACACTGTATCTGGCATAGTCCTGTGGTCCTAATATTGACAACTGCAATTGTTGAGAAGTTTGGCTAATTCAATAAATCAACAATTTATTAATCAACAATTATATAAATACAAGTATAGATTTGGATTTTGCTATAATATGTGATGTTTTTTTTTTCCAGACAACTATTTTTAGTTACACATTTACTGTCCTAGTATGGTGGTAATGTTGCTGACAGGAAGTCTACAGTAATTTCAACAAGCAATCTTCACGAGATTGTGTTAGAAGCTAGCTAGCTTTATAGCTCGCCTTAGGCGTAAATAAAACAACACTGTGACTATTTAGAGTCAATTGGGAACAGCTTAGAAGCAATTACTAAGGAGACGTCATGTTGTTTAAGATGACAGAAAGTTATCAGATGTGTGCTCTTACTGAAAGAGCTTCTGTGACTGGGTTTGAATGTGGGGTTTCTGCAGGCAGCTGCTCTCTCCTCAGTCCTGCGGACCACACAGAGCTACTTGCAGTTACAGTTAGTGTAATTAACGATTGTAATTAGACCTGAGATGTGTAAATATATACATATAGTTTAACATCCTAGTGTTGTTATGTCCTATATCACCATTCATGAAATACCCCTCATCCAATCAGATTACTTGGTATTGAAATAACTGTTGTTTAAAAATGTAAAATTTATTTTGAATATGTTTTCATATACATATTTTACAAGACTGGTTTTGCTTTCAAGGTCCGTTAAAAAAAAAAAACTCCTTTCTCTTCCACTCTAAATATTTAAAAACGGTAACCAGGTCAGTTTTGGTCTTTTCCGCTTTCCGTAGAAACTCAGTGGCACGAGCACAATCTTTCCATGGACGCCGAGCGCGCGCGCTCCCTGCGCTGGGGGAGGAGGGAGGAGGAGGAGGAACACATCCTGACGAGGGAACAGACCTCGACACAGGCGCAGTTGTCGTTAAACCATTAAATCTCACACCTTGTCTCCAAACACTCCGGTCTTTTGGTGAGTTTCATGTTCATTCCAGTTCAGGCGTGTGGGATCCCGCTTAAAAACAACATTTCTATTTGTAATGCAATCAGTATAACCTAGCTATTGTGCTAACTAGGAGTGCTCTCAGTGCCTTTATGCCCAGGTTCTCTCCTGATCTCAGTACTGACTGTCTGCTTGGGTTTCACTGCATGCACGAAAACAATACATCACCTGTGCATACTCATCTGTCACTCATAGATCATGTTAAAAATCTGTTTTTTTTTATTTTTTTTATCAGAGACTCTTTTTAGGCAATGAGGCATTCTGGTATTTGGGGTTATTCCAATGTGCATTCAGTGTGCATGGATTTTATTATAAATATGTTCAGAAAAAAAAAATTGCATTTTGCCTAATAATATTATACAAACAGTATGAATCCTTATGCATCCTGTGTTTCCCATCATGCATTCAGATTGTCACAATGTTTCCAAATTAACCATTTGTGGCATGTCTGCTTTTACAATTGAGGGTTTCCATATATATGTATATACAGGTCCTTTGCAAAAAAATTTGCATATTGTGATAAAGTTCATTATTTTCTGTAATGTACTGATAAACATTAGACTTTCATATATTTTAGATTCATTACACACAAACTGAAGTAGTTCAAGCCTTTTATTGTTTTAATATTGATGATTGTGGCATACAGCTCATGAAATCCCAAAATCCCTATCTCAAAAAATTAGCATATTTCATCCGACCAATAAAAGAAAAGTGTTTTTAATACAAAAAAAGTCAACCTGCAAATAATTATGTTCAGTTCTGCACTCAATACTTGGTCGGGAATCCTTTTGCAGATTCTTGTGTCTCTCAACTTTCTCTTCACAATATCCCACAGATTCTCTATGGGGTTCAGGTCAGGAGAGTTGGCAGGCCAATTGAGCAGAGTAATACCATGGTCAGTAAACCATTTAGCAGTGGTTTTGGCACTGTGAGCAGGTGCCAGGTCGTGCTGAAAAATGAAATCTTCATCTCCATAAAGCTTTTCAGCAGATGGAAGCATGAAGTGCTCCAAAATCTCCTGATAGCTAGCTGCATTGACCCTGCCCTTGATAAAACACAGTGGACCAACACCAGCAGCTGACATGGCACCCCAGAACCTTTCTTGTCTTTTTATTTGTTTGTAAAATAAAACATTAATGTATAATGTTCACCTTTTTATTGTCTCTGTTCCCAAACAGATAAACATTGGGAAAAACAAACACGGCTTTTCAAATGATGAGCTTTCCAGAGCATCAAAGCTACACAAATTTGAAAAGGCCAGTTTCCTGGCCCCATGACTGATCAGCCGTAACGTTACAACACCTGACAAGAGAAGTGAATGACATTAGTTATCCATTACAGCGAGACGTGTCAAGGGTGGGATTTATTAGACAGCAAGTGAATATTTTGTCCCTGAAGTTGATGTGTTGAAAGCAAAAAAATAAAAATGGGCAAGCGGAAGGATCTGAGCGACTTCGACAAGGGCCAAATTGTGATGGCTAGACGTCTGGGTCAGAGCAACTCCCAAACTGCCGCTCTTGTGGGATGTTCCCGGTCTGCAGTGGTCAGGACATACCAAAAGTGGTGCAAGGAAGGACAACCGGTGAACCGGCGACAGGGTCATGGACGGCCAAGGCTCATCGATTCGTGTGCAGAGCAAAAGTTAGCGCATCTGGTAGAGTCCTACAGAAGAGCTACCGTAGCACAAATTGCTGAAAAAGTTAACGCCGACCATGATAAAAAGGTCTCCGAACACACAGTGCATCGTAGCTTGCTGCGCATGGGGTTACGTAGGCGCAGAGCGGTCAGAGATCCCTTGCTGACCCCTGTACATAACCGAAAGCACCTACAATTTGCAATGGAGCAATGGATGAAGGTGGAAGGATTGGAAACTGTCTTGAAGGCGCTCCATTAAGCATTCACAACACTGTAGAGATTCAAATTTATCGGAGATGGCCTTGCAACCCTTAGGACGGAAAGAGTTCGTTCTTGTTGGTAACGGAATGGCATTTCATTGGTTAAGGTGTTGGACTATGGAGCAAAATGTCACAAGTTCAAAATCCAGCACCACAAAACTACCACTTCAGGCCCTTGAGCAAGGCCCTTAAACCTCCACTGCTCAGATGTATAATGAGAGAAATGTAAAAGTCGCTTTGGATATGTATAAATGTAAATATTTCAAAACACCTGACTGATAATTACTCTCATACAAATAACTACATATTGAAATATTGTGTTTTGTTTTTTTCATTACCTGAAGTTTTGTTTGTAGAAGTTGGTGAATCTACCAACCCGGTTAAATAAAAAACAGAACTGAAAGAGAGTGTATTTTCTTTTCCCTATGACTGTAGGTTAAAACAGTCTCTTGGTGTGTGTGTGTTTGTGGGTTGGTGTACGTATATACTGTGGGGCAAAAAAGTATTTAGTCATCCACCAATTGTGCAAGTTCTCCCACTTAAAAAGATGCCAGAGGCCTATAATTTTCATCATAGGTATACATCAACTATGAGAGACGAAATAAGAAAAAAAAAATCCAGATAATCAGATTGTAGGATTTTTAACGAATTAATTCAGTAACATACATATTTGATCACCTACAAACAAGCAAGATTTCTGGCTCTCACATACCTGCAACAACTTCTTTAAGAGGCTCCTCTTTCCTCCACTCATTACCTGTATTAATGGCATCTGTTATCAGTATAAAAGTCACCTGTCCACAACCTCCAACAATCACATTCTAAACTCCACTATGGCCAAGACCAAAGAACTGTCAAATGACACCAGAAACAAAATTGTAGACCTGAACCAGGCTGGGAAGACTGAACCTGCAACAGGTAAGCAGCTTGGTGTGAAGAAATCAACTGTGGGAGCAATTATTATAAAATGGAAGAATCCCAGAACCACACGGGGGGACCTAGTGAATCACCTGAGAGCTGGCACCAAAGTAACGAAGGCTGCTATCAGAAACACTGCACTACCAGGGACTCAAATTCTGCAGTGCCAGACGTGTCCCCCTGCTTAATCCAGGCCCATCTGAAGTTTGCTAGAGAGCATTTGGATGGTCCAGAAGAGGATTGGGAGAATGTCATATGAAACCAAAATAGAACATCGTGTTTGGAGGAGAAAGAATGCTGAGTTGCATCCAAAGAACACCATACCTACTGTGAAGCATGGGGGTGGAAACATCATGCTTTGGGACTGTTTTTCTGCAAAGGGACCAGGACGACAGCTTCTACAACTCTAACCTTTGCCTAATTCACTTCATTGGACATAATTAGGAAAAGGACATATCGGTCTATATATGGCACGGTAGATTGCGCATGTCAGAGTGAAAACAAATCCAAGTGGTCAAGAAAATTATCTGTAGACCCACGAAACAGGATTTTGTCAAGACACATATCTAAGGAAGGAAACAAGAAGCTTTATCGAGCAATGAAAACACCAAGTGCATGATAGCGCCATCATTCTTAAATGGAAGAGATTTGAAACAACCAACAGTCTATACAGATCTGGCCATCAAACCAAACTGAGTAATCTGGGATGAAGGCCCTTGATCAGAGAGGTAACCAAAAATCTCAGGGTCACTATAAATGGGATCCTGAGTTCCTATGTGCAGATGGGAGACACTTATAGAAATACAGCCATCAATGCAGCATTCTGCCAATCAGGCCTCTATGGTACAGCCGTCCTCACTGAAAGGCACATGCCAGCCTGCTGGAAGTCAACAAAAGGCACCTGAAGGACTCTCAGAACATGAGAAACAAAATTGTCTGGTTTGGTGAGTCAAAGATTGAACTATTTGGAATCAGGAAATCAGGCACTGCACAACATCTTATTAAACCCATCCCTACAGGTGCAGCATCATGCCATGGGGAGGTTTTTCTAGGACTGGGAGACTAGTCAGCATAGAGGGTAAATTGATGCAGATTAAATAAAGAGCTATCCTAAGTGAAAACCTTCTCCAGATTGCTCAGGATCTCCGGCTGCGATGAAGGTTTACAGTTCAACAAGACCATGATACAAAGTATAGCACCAGGAAAAACATGTGTGGATTCAGAACAACTCCGTGAATGTCATGGAGTGGCACAGCCAGAGTGTAGACCAGAACCCAAAAGATCTCTGGAGACTCTGCATTGAGCCTGGCCATTCAACCTGGTTGAACTTGAATGATTCTGCGAGGTGTGCCAAGCTTGTAGCATCATTCACAAGCAGACTTGAGGCTTTTATTGCTGCCAAAGGTGCTTTGACCAAGTATTAAGTGATGGGTCTGAATACTTATGTAAATAGGATATTTCAGTCTTTATTATTTAAGAAATGAACAAAACAGTTTGAACACCTGTTCTCATTACTGATGTGACTTACTCTGCATTTGTTCTTGTACTACAGTACTAAATATAAATGTTCTTGTTTGATGCTGATAGGCTGCCCATCCACAAGTCATGTAAAATGGGGTATCTGGCTTATTTCTTTGTACTGTACTGTATGCATGAATAGACATAACAGTTTTGGCATGCTTCTCTTTAATGAGTGCAGCTTCCCCCATTTTTTCCCCTCACCATGACATACAAATAGTGATTGAACCATTCAATTGAATATGTGAATGTATTCTATATAATGAAAGGAGGACTAGTCTTTTGTTTAGTGAGAAGTGGACTGTTTTGGCTTCAGTAGTGTAGTTGGCTTGTTTCTGTAAGACACAAGGAACAGATGGTGGAGGCAGTCTAGCCTCAGGCTGTCCAGCGTCCTCTGTGTGCCACTCAATTAATTCCTGCAAGACGATACAGGAAAGTTAATGATGGATGCTGCAGATTAGTCACCAGCCATTTTCATCTTTTATACCTTTCTTCGTTTTCTCGGCTCTTGAAAGAGCAGTTCGACCTGCTGAAAGTGCATGGTAGCTTTTAAAGAACCCATTTGGAAACCATTTCTAGAATACTTACGTGAAAGTTTACGTTATCACTAATTGCCTATTGAAATGGTCAGGCAGCCGTGTCTACTTAAATGTGTGACAAACCAGAGCTCGGGATTATTCAGTCTGGGCTGCAGACTGTGTTGTTTTTGTGCGGTTTCGCTAGAGGCCAGCCAGCTGTTGTTGTTTTTGTCCTGATTGCTGTCTGCCCAGTCACACCCCTCCGTTCTCATTTGGCCTACCTCTGTGCACAGCTTCACATGTCCTGAATCACCAGGAAAATAATTGACCAATTTTCCAGTCATGAAAAACACATGGAAAATGAGAGAAAAAGTAAAATGTCCTGGAAAAGCTTGCATTCTCCTGGAAAATTATTTCTCCTCCTGCTACTGCTTCTCTCCACCTCTCCAAAATAAGTTTCTCAAACTCAGTATTTAAAGGTCCAGATCAGATTTTATTTAAGATCAAAGGTTTGGCTGCTGTTGGGTGTGTAAACTCAAAGTAACCAAAGTAAGTCAGAAAGATTTAAAAATGCATACAACAAAATAGAAAAGTTACGCAAAAAATTTGTCTGCAAATTGTTGATTTCGAACCTAAACAGCTCCAACTTTTAGAAGAAATTTTAACTTCTTTGTGATTTTCAATGCCGAACAAAATTTAATAAGCGAAGTGTATTTGTTTTGATGCCTAAATAAACCGATTAAACAGATTGATCCTAAAGGATTTTAAGTACTTAGGGTCGAGAGCAACGGAGAGTGTTCAAAGGAGGTGAAGAGACGAGTACAGGCAGGTTGGAATGGGTGGAGAAAAGTGTCAGGTGTGTTGTGCGATAAAAGAGTATCAGCGAGAATGAAAGGAAAGGTGTACAGGACAGTGGTGAGACCAGCGATGCTCTACGGCTTAGAGACAGTGGCACTGAAGAAAAGACAGGAGGCAGAGCTAGAGGTAGCAGAGCTGAAGATGTTGAGGTTCTCTTTGGGAGTGACAAGGATGGATAGGATCAAGAATGAGTTCATCAGAGGGAGATCCCATGTTAGATGTTTTGGAGATAAAGTCAGAGAGGCCAGATTGAGGTGGTTTGGACATGTTCAGAGGAGAGATGGTGAATATATCGGTAGAAGGATGCTGAGGTTGGAACTGCCAGGCAGGAGGTCTAGAGGAAGACCAAAGAGGAGATTTATGGATGCAGTGAGAGAGGACATGAAGTTAGTTGGTGTGAGAGAAGAGGATGCAGAGGATAGGGTTAGATGGAGGCAGATGATTCGCTGTGGCGACCCCTGAAAGGGAACAGCCGAAAGACAAAGAAGAAGAAGAAGATCCTAAAGGACATTACAACAAGACACCGCAATGTCAAAATGATTTTGAAATAAAAGTTACAAGAAAGCGGCTGTTTGGGGGCTTCCCATCTTTCAAGCACGAAGAAAACACAGAATTTTCATCAGCTGACCCAGGAGGACAGAAAGAGTAGAGCTGATTGGTTGGTTCTTGACACATGACCTGCAGTGCACTTGGGGCATTCTGAAAAGATTGGAGTTGCTCTTTTATTGTGACCATGCTTTTTGTAAAATAACAGTTGTGCACACAAAAAATGCCGCATATGAACGTCCCCCTAAGACATTCAAAATACACAGCAGCCTAGTCTGGGAAATGGAACAGTCTGTCTTTAATCAGCTGACTAAACCTAAAGGTGTGGTTGCTAGACGGAGGCACTGAACTTTTCTTTGCACATTTGGATTGTGACATCCTCACCGTACAGGGGGCGTAATGTACAGAACATGAAAGCCTGTTGGTTATTGGCTAACTCTAATTTATGAAAAGGTGTCTGTTAGCCAAGCCTTGAGCTCTTTCTGTCAACAATGTCATGTTACAGCCATAATCTCGTGCTAGGATTGTTGTAACCATTTCCAGATGGACTGCAAAACTAACAATTTTTTCATAAAGTATAAAACACTTTTTTATTTCAAAGTAGGAACTATACAATTTATTACATAGTATTGTCGCATTCACGATTTAAGGTGTGGGCTGAGCCTGGATCCGAGTTCAGACTTTGAGAAGCCCTAGTTGAGAAGGTTTGCCTGCGTACTCTGTTCTCATGCGGCTTCAGTTAACAACATCGATGCATAAAACTTTTTTTCCTGGTGGCATATTATAGAAGCAGAAAACAAGAATTGATCCATTTTCCTTTTTTTCCCTGCAATGTTCTATAAAATCTCATAATGCAAATTGTTGCATGCTTCCCAATATTTTAAATCTTAGACATGGACATATGGGATTAACTATCTTGTTTTTACATTTATTTACTAGTTTTTAGTAAAACCTTTTAGGTTTTAGGTTTAAATTTTACTGTTGCATGGATTAAAACTATTTCACTAAACTAGTGAAATTATCTGCCATGCACCAAATTTACTTGAAACTAATAAATAACAAGAACCTTAATCTCATGTGTCTGGGTATTGGTAAGCACAAAATTTGCAGTGCATCAGTTAATTATATTATATAATGTGGACAGACAGTACATCCTCACAATCCAAGTGCTATCTATAGAGTTGAGAGGAATAAGTTAACGCGTGCAGGTGAAAACGGCGTTCAGGGTCATCTAACTTCTAAAACCTGCCATGCTTCTTATCTACTGTAGCTGTTGGAATAAACTTTCCTTGTTGATTATTTTCAAATGTGAGAAGAGAAGGAAGGATTGCTTCTATGTAAGCAAAGAAGGAAGGATTGCTTCCTTCTTGTTTGGAAAAGTTTGGTGAAGTTGCATGAACTGTTCAAGAACAGCTGACCTTTGTGTCTTAAAATAGCAACTGACTGTTGTTACTTAATTACATAAGGCCATAAGTGTTATTCAAAGTTTTTAAATAAATCCAGAATTGTTCTTGGACAACTTTGTGTCCAAACCTTTGACTGGTACTGTATAATGAACTGAATTTGGTGTTAATCTAACTTAAGCACGTTCATAGACTAAAGCTGAATGTTTACATTGACTGCCAAGATATGATTAACCATGGGCATGTATTATCTTTCATCATAGACATAATTTACAGGGGGTGTGGAGGTAATAATCGATTAGTCACTATTGGTCTGTGCAAAAATTTCTCTAAATATCATATAATGATTCATTAAAATTACTAACTGCTATAAATTGGTTAAAGTGTTTGGCTTTCTCAATTCCATCAATAACACCGCAACACCCACACCTCCCCTCAATGTGAGACTCGGTTGTGTCAGATCCATCCATCGCAACAGCAAGCACATAAACAATAAAAAGAGGAGGAATAAAAGACCAACCACGCTTTAAGACAATTTGTGGTACAGTTTGTCTTTTGTTTTAAAAAATACATTTGAAACAGCCCATATACAATGTTGATCCCTTGTGAGTTACAATCTCATTTTCCATCATCTAATTAGTAGCTTCTTTCCCCCTGAGGATCTTCACCAAGCACATATGTACATCCCTCTGGAATCCAACTGACAGAAATAATGAATTGCAGCATCACATTTAAACACTTAAGGGCTGTTGTGAGATCCTTGAGACAGGCAGGACTCGTAGCAAATACAACAAAGTGATCGAGGACAGCATCTGACTCTCTGACCGACAGCAGAAAGGCAACGCCAGATTCGATCCAGTGATCTTTACTCAGGTAAAAGCTGCACTTTGAGGCATCCTGCTCTAACATTCTCTTGACTTCGCTCTTCCTTTTGCTCTACAGACTGATGAAAACAGCAGACAGGAGCCACACACACACACACACACACACACAAACACACACACGCAAAGTAAGTGTCAGAAACCCAGAGTTTAATTTCATCTTTGTCCCATACAAAATTGTTTAAATAACAAACCTGTTTTACATTTTGATGTATTTTTTACAAGATAAATTAGCATTTTACAATATTACAACACAATTAAAAGCTAACAAAAAGAAGACACACTGATCCAGAAGGACTTCACAGTCTTCTGATAAAAACATGTCTGTATATGCAACTGAGGCACTTTAGTAAAAGTCTTTAACGTGACAAACATTCATACATTCACTTCAGCGATTGTCTTGCAGTTTATATTTTGTGTGTGTGTGTGTGTCCACTTGCCCATGAGGACATTTGTTATATCATCATTTTAAAGCTCACTCTAAATGTTTAAGACCAAGAAAGTTCCAGAATGTCCACACTCTTTTGACTACATAGTGCACTATTTAGGCAGCACAGTGGTGAACCGTGTCCTTACAATAAACCCCAAAGCATAATGCAGAGCACCTACTGTAAGTTTAAGCATGAGAGGATAGGGCACCATTTCGGATACCTGACAGGGTTTGGGAAATGCTTTAAGATTAAAGCATAATAAATTAGCTTTAGCAAATTTATTTAGCAATAAATTAGCAAGGAGGAGGGGTTTAATAGAAAAGCAACGCAAAGAGGACCCAAGTGATTGGAACTAAACAGCTGCGTAACTTTAAGAAAACCATTTATCAGTGAGACTAATCAGGGGAAAAGGCTTAAATTTGCTAGGAAGCATAAAGAACGAACTGTGGGGTAATGGAAAAAGGTTATATGTTCTGATGAGTCCAGACTGACCCTGTTCCAGAGTGATGGATGCATCAGGGTAGAAAGAAAGGCGGATGAAGTGATGCAACCATGCCTAGTGCCTGTCCTACATGCCTGTGGACGCAGTGTTATAATCAGGGGTTGCTTGTGTTGCTCAGGTCTCGCTTCAGCAATGTTATGTGCCAGAAAATAAGAAAAGTTTTCCAGGATGTCTCTGCCAGGATTCATCAGGCTGCCATAGTGGAAGAGTGGTTCAGGATGCATGAGATATCATTTTCACAATGGATTGGCTACCACAGAGTCCAGACCTTAACCCCATTGAGAATTTTTGGGATGTGCTCGAAATGCACTTACTCAGCGATCCGACTCTTCCATCATCAATACAAGATCTTCGAGAGAAATTAATGCGACTTCGGATGGAAATAAATGTTGACATTGCGCAAGCTTATCGAAACAATACCATGGTGAATGCATGCTGCAACCTAAGGAAAACATATCCTGATGAAATATTAGTGTGTGAGAAAAATATCTGAAATGTTTACGATGATATTTAGGTATTTGTGCACAGTTGTATTGCTTATTAAGAATGTAAACTGTTGCTTTTCCATTGCTAGCTAATGCTAACCAGAAAACATCTAGGTTGTGTCTGTTTTAGTCTAACTCTCTGATTAGTTAACCAGCGCTAGTTAGCCCTGTGATCGATAAATAGTCATGGTTTAGCATATCCAAGACGTATACTAGTGTAACACAACTTCTGGACTAAAAACAACAACTGAAGTATGTAGTCATGAGGTAAAAATATTTTCCATAAGCCTTTGATTTAACTTCATTTTTCATTCACAGCCATCAGAGTATGCTAGTGTTCCCTCATATTAGCATAGCATGGCTGATCAAGCTAGATATACAGCAAGCCGAAATAATTTACCTCAGATTTTGATTTACCTGAGAGTGTCATTTTATAACTATTAAACATTTGTAGTCAATTTAGAGCCAGTACTGAGAAAGGGTTTCTTTTCGTGTCAAATACAGACAACAACAACTAGATATTCAGAATGAAGCTAGCAGGAGCTAAGAGTCACATACACTTGAGGTTAGCTTTAGAGTCTGTCAGATTAGGATTGTTTGTTTTTTTTTCTAGCTATTGCAGTTTTTTTTAATTTTTTTTATGAAACATGTGCTAATTTTCTGCTTGTGCTTTCTCTCTCTCTTTTTTTAAATACTATATATATACCAAGTTTCATTAATCTCATAACTCCTTCACTGCGTTGTTTTGTAAGGAGCGCCAAGTTAACCTGCGAATGCTACTTCCCTTAGTAAAAACCCAGAAGTGTCAAGTGCTCAGAGTAGATAAACCTAGCCATGTTAATGGTGCGTCAAGAAAAATGAGGAACCACCGAGGATGAGTAAGCTCACTGAGCACTAACCATATAATGAAGTATCGTTTCCCTTTCACACGTCATTTTAATTTTCCTCAGGGTGAGTTTTATAAAAAACCCAATACTGTATTAGGATTATAGTTTTTATTATTATTTTTTTTTTTTTATTGTGTCACTAAATTTCCTAGGTCAGATCATGGGGTATATTTTAGTTGGGTGTTCTTTCAGCTGCTACCATTAGGGGGTGCTACAGGGCATCATCAGACCCATATAGACTACATGTAAAAAATATTTGGAAAACCTGCAATGAGATATATGTATCCAAATACATATACGTCAATATGGAGTTGGTCCCCGTTTTGTAGCAATATCAGCTGTCCACAAGATTTCTGGGTGTTTCTGTGGGAATTCGTGCCCATTCATTCTGTAGAGCATTAGAGGTCACAGGAAGGCCTGGCTCTCAATCTCTGTTCCAGTTCATTCCCGAAGGTGCTCGTTGGGGTTGAGATCAGGCCTCTGTTTGGGCCAGTTAAGTTCTTCCATACCGAACTCATCAAACAATGGCGTTATAGTTCTTGCTTTGTGCACTGGGTCACAGTGGAATGGAAGCGCCTTCCCAAAACTGTTGGCACAAAGTTGGAAGCATAGCATTGTCCAAGATGTCTGGGTATGCTGAAGCATTAAGATTGCCCTTCACTGGGGATAAGGGGCTTTATTTATACACCAAAAATTCAAGAAGAAGAATTCAATAATGATCATGATTTTGGAAATCATATTTTGATTTCCACCCAGATTTGGGGATTCATTCTGTAAGGTAACCATTATATTATTCAATATGCTAGGAAAAATAGATGGCATTTTTTTTTAAAATCTGCTAATAATCAAGAACTCTAAACAGAGAGTTTAACTGTTCCTACTATCTGGACCACATCTCATGCACACACAGAATCTCATAATGCTCTGCATAGAAATGATGTCCACGATGGACTGAAGACATTCAAAGTTTTTATGTGAACTACATAATAAATAGAGTGTGGAGCTGAGAATAGATCAATGTCCCATCCCTCTATCTGCTTCCCAAATCAGTGCTACATAGTGCTAATGACTAAAGAGATCACAAATAGGGCATCATTTTGCATTAGATTCCGAATGCAGAGGACAAATGGCTGTGGTCTTGATGCGAGGTAAATGGTGCTGTTTACTGAGAAAGGAAACTCAATTTCCCAGGTGTCTTTGCTGCATTGTTGATGAAAGCCACCACAACGTGAGGGGTGGCAGGAGGTCTGAGAAACAAGGCACTTCGGTCAGCACATTGTCTGTTCACCAGAACTGGAGAAGCAACCCTGCTATATCCTGCCATCACACAGCTTCCTGTCAAAACTTCATTTTGTATCTTCCTGCATATTTTCCACCGCGCCATATTGTCCAGTGTAAAATAAAATCTGGTGAAATTTGTTCACAATGAAGCAGTAAGTGGCGCAGTGACAGCAAGTGTCCACCAGATGTCACTCTGTCTATGTCAAACAGTTTCTCGCCAGCTCACACCACAGTCTCATTCCCTTTCCCACTGCCATTTTTGTTGGTGTGGGTCCGTCGTGTGTTGTTTTGGGGGCAGAGAAGGCGCATCCAGCGGCGTTTCCAGGTCTGCAGTGTCTTGGCAGACCACACCCACATGCCACAAGTTACGCCCACAAGCAACGACATGAAGATCCTGAGCATCTCAGCTGCGGCGTATGAGTCACTTGGTGCTTGCTGAAAGTCAGACCAATTTGAGACACGGTAGAAGTAGCACGCGACAACGCAAGAGGCCGGGACAGTGTAGAGCACGGAGAAGACACCGATCTTCACCATAAGTCGCTCCAGCTTGTCTGTTTTGGCACCGTCCTTCTGCAAGTTGGACCGGATCTTAAACAGCGAGACAAGTCCGGCGGCAATAAACAGTGTCCCAACTGCCAAATAAGTAAACAGTGGTGCCACCACAAAACCTGTGAGTGCCTCCAGGTTCTGGTTGCCGACGTAGCACAGGCCAGTGAGGTCATCTGCATCAACCAGGCGCATGACAAGCACCACAATGGTTTTGATTGCTGGGATGGCCCATGCTGCCACGTGGAAGTAGGAGCTGTGCATCTCAATAGCCTCGTGTCCCCACTTAAGTCCTGCTGCTAAGAACCACGTTAGTGTGAGGATTACCCACCAAACAGAGCTTGCCATACCAAAGAAGTAAGCTAACAAGAAGACCACAGCACAACCCGAGTTCTTTAAACCATCTCGCGCTAGGATGGGGACGGCAGCCTCATCAGCATCGCACGACACACGCTCACGTCCAGCTGCAAGCAACACCAGAAAGGCAGCGCTATATGCGTTGTAGCAAACGCTTAGGAATGCAATTGGACGCTCTGGGTAGGAGAACCTTGCCGAGTCCAGCAGGAACGTCAACACCGTGAAGGACGTGGATACGAAGCAAAGCCCCGCCCACAGTGCCATCCAAGCATCAGCAAATGTCTTGGCCGAACGGCTGTATAATCCAGAGTCGTATCCGCACTGCAGGACACAGGAACCACTGCGCTTGGACCACACAAAGCGGTCCGGGGGAGTCGGGTCATCAACGGGGTCATGATCAAGAGGGATGCACTCAGCGTCAAGGCCGTGACGTGGCTGTAGAGTGCGCACCGATGGAAAGCGCACATCGTCCTCGTCCTCCTCACCCGGCCCTTCCATGCACATGTGGGAGTGATCATTTGTGGGTGGAAACAAACTGCAGTTCAGCAGGTCAGGCCACGAGAATCCGAACTCCTGCAGCACGGGCAAACACTTCCTCTGCACGGACAGACACATGCTGCCACATGGACCAATCAGCTCTGGGACCTTCTCCGTACACATCGGGGCGTAGACGGAACACAGGAAGAACTAAAGGAGAGAAACGAATATAGAAAGAGAGACAATATTAATAGACATACAATAAATTGTACTATTGAAGAAATAACTTTGTAGGACATTTGGTCCATTACTGCCTCACAAAAAGACATTTTTAAACGAATTTTATTTTCATTTTCAAAATCTTTTGATAAGGGGAGAAACTAAACTATACTTGTGTCAAGGAATATCTCTCTTTCTCTTTCAGTCCTGTAGCATTAAGTGGACGCATGTGTTTGTACATGTTTATTGCACCATCGTGATTTGATTCTGTACATTAATTTTTGATTATTTATTTTTAACTAGGCTTTTACACTGTAATTCCAATTCCGGTAAAGTGGGACATGGAACTTCTCCAGATGTATTCCCACAAGAGAAGTTTTAGTTTCTGGGGTGAGTTCCAGGAACCTCTTTAGTTAACCTGCTTGAGATTCGTGACATTTTTCTGCAGTTACTTGGGGCTTTCCGTTCCGAATGTGATGGATTAGTCAAACACAAACATAACAAAACATTGACTGACCCTCTTACCAGACATTTTTATGAAAAAGAAATTGGATTGCTAAAGCTCAATTCCGAGCAAAGTTGAATAGTCTACAACGCTTACCCAAACGTCTGGACAAAGACATTGAGTGGTGTAAGTGCTAGCGGAAACAGAATGTGCATATGGTGTCAAAAGACTTTTTTTATTTTTTTTATTTGTTTCATGAACTGAAATATTCGGTCACTGTTTCTACAGCATAAGACAAACACAATCCAGGTACTCTTTCAGGAACTTTGGTGCTCACACTCAGAGGTTTTGGTGAGAACACATCTACAGGGCAAAAACTTTACACGAAACATAATGATAGTAATTTAAAGTGTTTAGACTGAGGAACAATATGATATCGAGTTACTGACACATTCAGTAACTCGAGTCGTGTAATTCTTACTTGTGTATCTTAATGATTTACTCGTTCCTTAATCTGGCATTGTCACAAAATACTAACAGACTCCTTGTTCCTCATGAAAAATATTTTATAGTCTCTCATACTACCTTCAGCCAAATACCAATGATGATGTCACTAGTGCTAGGAGCAGTGCGTGCCTGAGTTGGAGTCAAATTGGCGGTGTAAACGCTGACAGACACTTCTAACAGTGTAATACCACACACACACTATGAGCTGCATGTGAATATAAGGAATGGACTAGAAGAGGAAATGGATAACGAACAAAAACATGCGCCTTTCCTTAACACACTCCTAGTGCTATCAGAAATAAAACACACAAAATCTACATCAGAAATACAGGAGTGCATGTAAGAAGAGGCTCAGGTTACTTTATCTCCCTCCAGACATTCTGAACAGATCTAAACATAAACATGGGCTACCTTAAAATGACAGTGAAACACAAGATGAAAAGTGATCCCTCTCTCTCTCCTTCTCTCTCTCTCTCACACACACACACAAATTACATTTCTGGGGAACTCCTGTTGCCGAAATTGTTAACACAACTACTTACTGTAATGCTATGTTTTACTTAAACTTAACCCAAAACTAGAGTCTGATGTTTGCCTCGCCTATCATGCGGAAAGCCTGGATTCAATTCCCATCCAATACCCAAACACAAGCCACTGGATGGAGTGGAGTCCCAAGCCCGGATAAAATGGGAGGGTTGCATCAGCGTAAAACCTGTGCCAAGTTGTGTGCAGATCGGATGGTCCAATGTGGCAACCACTCAACTTTCACTACTTAAAGCTAGTTAATGTTATTCTATACCTATAAACTTAGCCCGCAGCAACCCGTAGAAAAGTTTGGGTTCTTTTAATAGCATTTTGAAGAATATTTGGTCCACACAAAGACATTAGGTTTACCTAAACATATACAATATCATCAACTATTAGGAAGCTCTCTCTCTCTCTCTCTCTTTCTGTCCGGTAGTATTAAGTGGATGCATGTGTGTGTACATGTTTATTGCATCCTGGTGTTTTCAAATTGCACCATGGTGATTTGATTATGGAAATTTAGATCTCTTTTTATTTTGTTTTTTCATCTATAGTACTACTTAATGCTACTTAATGCTGTGCTACACCTAAACTTAACCTTCAGCAACCATAAAGAAACTTTTTTTTTTTACGTTTGAAACAGTCTGATGTTTCAAGCGTTGTGAGGACATTTGGTCCTCACAAAGATATACACATAGCATTAAGTGAGTGTGTGTGTGTGTGTGTGTGTGTGTGTGTGTGTGTGTGTAAATATTTATTGCATTTTAGTGTTTTCAAATTGCACCATGGTAATTTGATTTTGTTTGTTTTTTTTATCTAGACTTTTACACTGTAATCTAATTCTGGTGGGAGCAGGAACTTCTCCAGACATATTCCCACAAGAGTTTTAGTTTCTGGGTTGAGTTCCAAGAACCTCTTTTGTTAACCTGCTTAGATATCTGGAATTTCTTTTAAGATCAATAGAGTATCTATCTATCTATCTATCTATCTTTCTACATATAGACTTTTACTACTTGATGCTACAATTCTATAATGGTATGCTACACCTAAACATAACCCTGAACAACCAAAAAGAAAAGTTTTGGTTCTTTTAAAAGTTTTGTTTTCCACAGTCTAACGTTTCTAACATTGTGAGGACATTTGGTCCTCACACAGACAAAAAATAAATTAAGTTAAACATATTCTCATCAACTACTATAAAGCTTTTTCTCTCTCTTACAGTCCTGTAGCATTAAGTGTACACGCGCGTGTGTTTGTGTGTACATGTTCTTTGCAATCTGGTGTTTTCAAATTGCACAATTGTGATTTGATTATGGAAATTTTATGTTTTTCATTTATTAATCTAGACTTTTACTACACAATGCTACTTAATGCTGTTCCACACTTAAACTTAACCCTTAGAAACCCTAAAGAACAGTTTGTTTTTATGTTTTAAGCAGTCTGGAGTCTGATGTTTCTAGCGTTGTGAGGACATTTAGTCCCCACAAAAGACATACGCACATGTGTGTGCACACCCACCCATCCATGGCAGGTTTACTTAAACATTAACAATCTCATCAACTTTTACAAAGCTCTCTCTCTCTCAGTTCGGTAGCATTAAGTGGACGCATGTGTGTGTACATGTTTAGTGCATGCTGATGTTTTCACATTGCACAATAGTGATTTGATTATGGAAATGTAGTTATTTATTTATTTAATTTTTTATCTACACTTACACCACTTAATGCTACTTAATGCTGTGCTTACCAAAACATAAGTCTTAGCAACCAAATGAAACAGTTTTATGCGTTAAACTGTCTGATGTGAGAACACTATGTCCCCACAAAGACAAACACATGCATCCACAGCAGGTTTACCTAACAATCATAAACAATCTCATCAACTTTTTGTGTGTGTGTGTGTGTGTGTGTGTACATGTTTTTTGTGCATTTTACTGCAAATTGCTCCATAGTGATTTGATTATGTAATTCTTTTTTAAAATCTAGACTTTTATACTGGAATCCTAATTTGGGTAAAGGTGGGACCAGGAACTTCTCCAGACGTATTCCCACAAGAGAAGTTTGAGTTTCTGGGGTGAGTTCCAGGAACCTCCTTAGTTAACCTGCTTACATTTTTATATTTGAAATTTCCTTTTAGATCAATAAGTATCTATTTTTTTATTATCTAAACTTGTTATGCTGTGCCTAGACTTGCAATTTCCATAAAGAAAAGTTTAGACTAGAATTTAGACTTTTATTACTTAATGTGCTACTTAATGCTGTGTTACACCTAAACTTGACCCTCAACAATCCGAATCAAGAGTAAATATTTGTCTGATGTTTCTAGGGTTGTAAGGACATTTGGTCCCCACATAGACATGCGCACCCGCCCATCCACAGCAGGCCAACTTATTAAACATACACAGTCTCATCAAATCTCCATGCACGCATAAAAGAGAAAGTGAGAGTAAGTGAGAGAGAGAGAGTGAGAGAGAGAGAGAGAGAGAGAGAAAGTGAGAGGGGGGACCCGTCTCGTACCCGCAGCTGTTTGGCGCAGCCGTACTGGATGAGCGGGGTGAAAGTGGACAGCTGTAGCTCCGCGTCCGCCTGCAGAACGTTGCCCACCAGGTTCGGCATGCGCGTTACATTGTAGCCAAGATCGCGGCACATGGACATGCGGATCGGCTCGCACGCGGACTCCGACTCCTCTTCCTCCTCCGGGCCGCCTGTGCCGAACGCTCGCGCGCCGCCGCTCAGACACAGCAGCAGCAGCAGCAGCGCCGCCGCCAGACCCGAGCGCGAGCTCCGAGCCATAGGGGCGCGCGCGCGCGCTTTCATCCGCACGAATCGAAAAGAGCGACGAATGCGATCGAACGATGGAAATTATCCCGACTGAGTCCGAGTGCGCTGCGATCGATCCCGATCACATCCCGATAACCTTCCGTGCACGTGGCGCGTCAGCCGCAGGGTCGCGATCCTCACCAGACTGGAGCGCTCGGACAGGCGCGCGCGGAGTTCTGGAGTGGGAGGGAGGAGGGGTTTACAGCTGGAGTCCAGCAAAAAACTGGGATCGACCAATCAGAGAGCACACAGACAAGATTTGTGGGCGGAGACTTTGTGCGCTCTATTATTATTATTATTATTATTATTATTAGCATTTTGGTTAACAGGAAAAAGTTTGTGGAACTCAAACTTGTAAAAAATAAAATCAGTGATATTATTATTTTTATTTCAGGTTGAAGCCCACGTACATGTCTGTGTGTCTTTCTGTACAGCAGAACTCTCTGTCCAACTTATTAATACAAAGAAATAACAAAAATAAATAAGGTTGGGTATCTTACAGAGTGTTTACACTAAGTTGTCCTTCTTTCGACATCAGACAAATAACGAGTGAATCACAGATGAGAAATGGAAAAAGAGGATCGGATAAAGATTTTTTAAGGGAAATGCCAAAATGCCTGAAGTCCAGTGTCAAGTACCCACAGTCAGTGATGGTCTGGGGTGCCATGTCAGCTGCTGGTGTTGGTCCACTGTGTTTTATCAAGGGCAGGGTCAATGCAGCTAGCTATCAGGAGATTTTGGAGCACTTCATGCTTCCATCTGCTGAAAAGCTTTATGGAGATGAAGATTTCATTTTTCAGCACGACCTGGCACCTGCTCACAGTGCCAAAACCACTGGTAAATGGTTTACTGACCATGGTATTACTGTGCTCAATTGGCCTGCCAACTCTCCTGACCTGAACCCCATAGAGAATCTGTGGGATATTGTGAAGAGAAAGTTGAGAGACACAAGACACAAGAATTTGCAAAAGGATTCCCGACCAAGTATTGAGTGCAGAACTGAACATCATTATTTGCAGGTTGACTTTTTTTTGTATTAAAAACACTTTTCTTTTATTGGTCGGATGAAATATGCAAATTTTTTGAGATAGGGATTTTGGGTTTTCATGAGCTGTATGCCACAATCATCAATATTAAAACAATAAAAGGCTTGAACTACTTCAGTTTGTGTGTAATGAATCTAAAATATATGAAAGTCTAATGTTTATCAGTACATTACAGAAAATAATGAACTTTATCACAATATGCAAATTTTTTGAGAAGGACCTGTAATTGAAAGAGCGAGTTCTGACAAATATACAGACAAAACCTTTCTTTTATTTATATAGATTATATTATTATTATTATTATTATTATTATTATTATTATACACTCAGGAATTAAGGTACTCACTAATTTGAAATCACTAGTAGTACATGTTTTGCTATTGTAGCTTGTATCTTTATACAGTGTGTGTGTGTGTGTGTTACAGCATCTCTCAGACCTGTCAGGATGACTGCAGTTACAACAGACACTGAACAGTGATGCATAACTGAAGGTCATAACGAGGTCATTCTAAGTTATGAAGGTATTAGGCAGTGTTTACTCTAATAGAAGAAAACGTCATTGTGGTCAGAAGTAGTTGCAGTAATGGTAACCCTGAACCATGACTGCACCGTAAACACACGCCATCATGACCTCGAATCAGAGCAACAGGTTGAACATTATAGCACAAAAATACAGAGGTATAAATAAACCACTAACCGATCAAAAGCTTTACAACATATGGTTATGAGGAACTATCCAAAGAACACGGGTACGACTAAAGTTCCTGAGGAACCCTTTATTAATGATTGAATTAAATTACATACAGTAAGTTGCAATTATTTATTCTCTTACGTACTGTATAATGAATTTTTAATACATATTGACTGTATCGACTTTTATTTGTTGTAGGCAAGAGTGGTTGTGCAACTCGCACTTAATCATAAGCAGGTCACATGATCATTACATGTCTGTAGGCAGTACCTGTTCTCACAGCTCAATAACTTCGGAAAAGTCTCTTCTTTCACATACCTTTTTAAAAGCTGTTGTTTTGTGTGTTAACCTGCTTTCTTTTTAGTTTCAGTGGGAGGTGATAGTTTCAGAGTAAAGACTTGAGCTCTTGAAGGTGACCGAAGAGAACCATCTTTCTCCAAGGAAACAGGCTCATCACTATTTCTGCTTGTGAACATGTTCATTTTTGCAAGTCATTTTATTACTCTTTCCACTGTTTCACAGGTTGAGTCCAGGAATATGTCCATAGATGTGATAATCTGCTCATTCAATACATTCAGGTCGTCAGCTGACTTCATTTTATTGCCACATAACGTTGCTGAGTCTCGACCTGAGCAACTGAAGCAACCTCAGATCATAACACTGTCTCCAGAGGCTTGTACAGTGGACACTATGCATGATAGGGGGATCGCTTCACGCGCGCTTCCCTTCTCACCCTGACACGTCCATCACTCTGGAATAGGATCAGTCTGGATTTATCAGACCATATGAAAGTCCATCCATGACAAAGTCCATCCAAAGTCCAAACTTTCTTTATGCTTCCTAGCAAACTGGAGCATTTTTTCTTATGCGTGTCACGAAGAAGTGGTTTTCTTATGGAAACGCAGATGTTTAGTCCCAGTCCTTTGAGTTTACTTCTTTGTGTGTGTGTGTGTGTGTGTGTGTGTGTTGAAATTCAATTCAATTCAATTCAATTTTATTTATATAGCGCTTTTAACAATGGTCATTGTCTCAAAGCAGCTTCACAAAAAAAAAAAAAAAAAAAAAAAAAAACTGTATATAGAATAATTATATATAAAATAATAAATAAATAAATAAAATTATAATAGAAAATAAATAAATAAAAACAAATAATAATAATAATTATAGAAAAGAAAATAATTGGAAGTGTGGATGTGTGAGAAAAATGTGCAGATAATAATGAGACGAATGAATGAAATTTCTCTGATGAGCAAGCCAAGGGTGACGGCGACGGTGGCAAGGAAAAACTCCCTGAGATGGCAATAGGAAGAAACCTTGAGAGGAACCAGACTCAACAGGGAACCCATCCTCATTTGGGCGATAACAGATAGAAATAGAACATCTTGTGTGTTGTGCAGGTGAAAATTCAATATGACAGAAATTATTTAAATTGACATGAAGACCAGTTCAGCATAGGGACGAGTCAGTAGGTGCAGAGGGCAGATGAGGTCTGGATCACTGGAAGCACAGGAGCAGCATGTGTAGCTCCAACCATCATAAAGCTGAATCCAGCTGGAGCTGGTCCTTCTCTGGATGCCTCAGGAACCTCGCAGGGTCGGCCTTTGTCTACTGAAGCTGGCAAAATCTCCCGATGCCTCGGGATGGGTAGAGAAATACAGAACAGATGGGGAGAATTAGCGTAGTTGCCATTCGGTATAGGTGTACTGGAGTATGAGTACTGGGATGAGTTATGTGTATGCCAGATTAAAAAGATGCGTCTTGAGTCTACTTTTGAACTGAGAAACCGTGTCTGCTCCCCGAACACTGTCTGGAAGGCTATTCCAAAGCTTTGGAGCTAAATATGAAAAAGCCCTACCCCCTTTTGTAGATTTTGAAATTCTGGGAACTACCAGAAGTCCGGAGTTTTGTGATCTTAAGGCGCGTGGTGGATTGTAGCGTATCAGAAGACTGGTTAGGTATGTGGGAGCTAAACCATTTAAGGCCTTGTATGTAAGTAATACTATTTTGTAATTTATTCTAAACTGAACAGGTAGCCAGTGCAGGGATGATAATATTGGGGTTATATGATCATATTTTCTGGATCTAGTGAGAACCCTGGCAGCTGCATTTTGGATTAACTGAAGCTTGTTTATTGAGGATGCAGGACAACCACCTAGTAATGCATTACAATAGTCCAGTCTGGAGGTCATGAATGCATGAACTAGTTTTTCTGCATCAGATACGGATAAGATGTTCCTAAGTTTAGCAATATTTCGAAGATGGAAAAAGGCTGTTTTTGTGATATTTGAAATGTGATTTTCAAAAGACAAGTTACTGTCTAATATTACTCCCAGATCTTTTACTGCTGAGCTGGTAATAACAGTACATCCTTCTAAGCGCAAGCTGAATTGTGAAAGCTGTTGTGTGCTGGTTTTTGGGCCAATAAGTAATATCTCTGTCTTATCTGAATTTAATAAAAGAAAGTTATTGGTCATCCAATCTTTTATGTCCTGGACACACTCAGTTAATCTAGACAGCTTAGGTATTTCGTCTGGTTTAGTTGAGATATATAATTGGGTATCATCAGCATAACAATGGAAACTAATCCCATGTCTTCTAATGATGTTACCCAAGGGAAGCATGTATATTGAGAACAACAGAGGTCCTAAAACTGACCCTTGTGGGACCCCATATTTCACTGGCATTATACCAGACGGTTCTCCATTTAGATCTACAAAATGGTAGCGATCAGACAGGTAAGATCTAAACCATTTTAATGCCTGTCCCTGAATACCTATATAATTTTGTAAGCGATCTATGAGAATATTATGATCTATAGTGTCGAATGCAGCACTAAGATCAAGCAGGACTAGCAATGAGATGCAGCCTTGGTCTGAAGCTAAAAACAAGTCATTTGTAATCTTAACTAGTGCAGTTTCTGTGCTATGATGGGGCCTGAAACCTGACTGAAATTCTTCAAGGATGTTGTTATCCTGCAAGAATGTGCAAATTTGAGCTGATACTACTTTTTCTAGTATTTTTGATATGAACGGGAGGTTTGAAATCGGTCTGTAATTTTTTATTTCATTCGCGTCTAAATTAGATTTTTTAAGAAGCGGCTTAATAACTGCTAACTTGAAAGGTTTAGGGACGTGACCTAGATGTAATGAAGAATTAATAATGTTTAGGAGTGGCTCTCCAACCGTAAGCATCACTTCTTTTAAAAATCTGGTTGGGATTGGGTCTAACAGGCACGTTGTTGATTTAGCCGAGGTGATGAGTTTATACAGCTCTTCCTGTCCTATACCTGTAAAGCAGTGAAAATCTAAATGTGAAGCTATAGGCTGAACTGGATCGTGAGATACTATTAGAGGTTGAACCTCCATTATTTTCTTCCTGATATTATTGATTTTTTCATTAAAGAAGTCCATAAAGTCTTCACTTCTAAACTGTGATGGGATACTCTCTGCGGGCATCTTAGGTTTTGTTAGGCGAGCCACTGTACTAAATAAGAACCTGGGATTGTTTTGGTTTCTTGCTATCAGTTGGCTAAGATGCTCGGTCCTAGCAGTTTTTAGAGCCTGTCTATAGCTGCACATACTGTCTTTATATGCAATTCGAAAGACTTCTAATTTAGTTTTCCTCCATTTTCGCTCGAGGTTACGGGTTGCTCTCTTTAGGGCGCGAGTATGACTGTTGTACCACGGTGCCAATGTTTTATCTCTGACTTTTTTTAATCTGATGGGAGCAACAGTGTCTAATGTACTGGTAAAAATAGTGCCCATGCTGCTAGTCACTTCATCTAGATCATCTGCATTTAGGGGTCTAATAAGAAATTGGGACAGATCCGGCAGATTACTTGTGAATCTGTCTTTAGTGGTGGGATTCATATTTCTAACAGATTGATAACGTGGGGAGACACAGCTAATCTGTTCTACGGGTAGAGTATATGTCAGGAGGTGATGATCTGTGATATCATCACTTTGAGGTATGATCTCTATATTAGAGACATCTATACCATGGGATATAATTAAATCTAGCGTATGATTAAAGCGGTGAGTTGCTCCAATTATATTTTGCTTAACCCCAAAGGAATTTAATAAATCCATAAATGTGAGTGCTAAAGCGTCGTTAGCATCATCTACATGAATGTTAAAGTCTCCTACTATCAATACTTTGTCAGAGTTAACCAATAGGTCTGATAGCAGATGTCCAAATTCTTTAAGAAAATCGCCATATGGCCCCGGGGGTCTGTACACGGTGGCCAGGGTAAAATATAGCAAGGGTTTATTACGTATTTCATTTAGTGCAACATTAATGATAAGCACTTCAAATGAATTAAACCTGGGCCTTATTTTCTGGGTAACAGTGAGTACATCATTGTAGATAGTGGCGACACCACCACCGCGACCAATTAGACGGGGCTCGTGCTTATAGAAATATCCTGACGGAGTAGACTCATTCAGACCAAAATATTCATTTGGTTTAAGCCAGGTTTCAGTGAGACAGAGTGCGTCAAGGCAATAATCTGAGATAATTTCATTTACAATAAGTGCTTTAGGCGCAAGGGATCTAATGTTGAGTAGTCCAAACTTTAGAGGTGGATTTTGACTACTTATTTTGCCTTTTTCTGGTTTTATGGTTATGAGATTGTTTCGGGCAAATTTAACAAATTTATTCTTTTTTCTCAGTATTCGGGGAACAGACACAGTTTCTATAGGACAAGCTATGTGTGTTCGTCTATCACTACGTTGAGTTGTGATGTGTCTAATATGTTTGGAATCTACAGTATGACTTACCGCCAGTCAGATGGTTCGTAGTGTTCTGGAGATGTTGTCAGAGAGGACCGCTGCTCCAGCTCTGCTAGGGTGTAGGCCATCGGTGTGATAGAGCCTAGGACGCTCCCAGAAAACATTCCAGTTATCAACAAAGCGTAATTTCTGTTGTTGACACCAAGATTGTAACCATTCATTAAAAGCAAATAATCTACTGAACTTCTCGATTCCTCGCTGAAATGTGGGAAGCGGTCCAGATACGATGATCCTTGTCGTGGGTGATGTGCTGCGGACCTTCTCGACCAGGCTCCTGAAGTCCTTCTTTAGGATCTCCGTCTGCCTCAGCCTGGTGTCGTTCGTGCCGGCATGAAGAACCACAGCTCCAATGTTCTTCCTCAGGGCAGCAGGCACCTGTGCAGCAACATCAAGAACACGTGCACCAGGTAAACAGCGTGTGTGCACCTTACCTTTAGCCGTGGTAGCACGCACGTGACGAACGATGGAGTCTCCGATGACCAGGACGTCTTGTGCCGTCTCGCGGAGAGGAGCGAAGCGGTTTTGGGTCGAGATGTCGAAGACGGGTGGTGGTGGTGGAGGGGGAGAGGTCCTCGCCCGGGGCTTGGCGTGCTTCTTCCGCCGCTCCTGTATCCAGGGTCCGTGGTATCCCGGCGCCGGGGTGTAGGAACACTGGGCGGGCTGCGTCCTTGGTGTGTTGGACCTGGGCAGAGAAACACGCGGGGTTGAGGTTGTAGGAGAATTCTCACGCCGAGAATTTACCTGGGACAGATGAGCGTCGGTCTGCGTCGATTCAAGCGTGGCTTTCCGCTGCTGTAACCGGGCCAGCTTCACCTGTAGCTCACGGATCAGCTTCTCCACGGCCTCCACCTCCAAATCCACCGAGTGCAGCTCCAATGTCTCCTCACCTGCACTCAGAGGCAGAATCACAACCGACATGGTGTCTAAACACGGAAAATAATCGGTGTGAGGAAGCGAAAACAAGCTTTACAAACAAACAAACAAACGTGATAGCTGGGCTAGCGATGCTAATGCTAATTAGCGATGCTAATGTCGGCTAAAAGCGGTGTGCTGCAAAACAATTAAAAGTTAACGATATAACACGCGTTTCGAGTAAATATATTATAAGATACTTATCCGTTTTATGTACACTCTTCGTAAGGGGACGAAAAAGTTTAAAAGTTGGTCAGTATGGCGGAGCTCGGAAAAAAGCAGCTTCTCAGCGTCCTCGTACGGAGGAAGTGACGTCACTACTGCTCTTACATCATTCCTAGGTTCAAGGTTTATTATTTGTCAACAGCACCATATGTGTAGACATACAGTATAGAGGATTCATGATTTTTGTTGTAGATATTTTATGCTACAATTTCACCCAGTGGATAAGTGATCTATGATCACACGCATTCATGATTGCATTATAATCACTTCCAACTTTTAACATGTCAGGTTTTAAAAATGAGTTCTTAACCCAATTCCAGTCATTGTAATGTTCTCGTTACTTCATGTGGGCCAATAATTTTACCCTTTTTCATGCAGTGTATTCCCAGACCAGTCAACATACTGACTCAGTAACATTAAACAGTTGACCACTGTGGGTGACGTCATACTAATATATAAACACACACACACTGTATAAACACAGACAGATAGAGATAGACAAGGAGTGTGGAGGCATGTTCAAGTTTTTATCTTTCATTTCCATTTGTTTACACCACAGGAGCATCAGAGGAGATAACAGAGGGACAGAAGACAGTGAGAGAGAAAGAGAGACAAAAAAGGAGAGAGATAGAGAAAGACACACACACACACCCAACACCCCACAAAACACCACCCTTCCCGTGACCCCTGGGTTCGAGAGGTCAGGGGTAATTAGCAGGTTCAGGCTCACACAGCCAGAGGCAGGAGACACACAAAACACTTATACAACTCAAACATAACCAGCTCTCAACGTTCACACCCTATACTATGTGTGTGTGCGTGAGTGTGTGTTCGTGAGAGAGAGAGAATGGTGCTTTATCAATAGCAATTCTGCAGTGTAGCCATGGATACATGGCGAAGTTTATATAGTTTGCCCATTCAGCTGTGTGTCTACGGGTGAGCATATACATATATATATATATATATATGTGTGTGTGTGTGTGTGTGGACTTTGCACGTTTAGGCATTTCAGCCTTATTCTAAACCCTGTAAAATCCAGGCTTAGAGTGTTGCTTGCATGAATACACACACACACACACACACACACACACACTGTATTAGCGTGCTTGCAGTGAGAATTTTAGAGAAACGGTCATGTGTGTGTGTGCGTGTGCATATGTTTGTCACATTCTTCTGTCTCCTTCCCCTTTGTTTGTGTTTGTCTAAAATCAACATGATTATGGAAGCGTACAGGATTGCTCCATCCTGAATCTGTCCACACCGCATCCCAATCCTGTGTTAAACACTTCCTCTAAATGTCCTCTAGGGAAGAGAACTCCCTAATAACACCGCCCATTGAAGTCATTCAAACTATCAGACTATCTAAATCATTTCAAACCCAAACTGTTCCAAATGCCGCAGTTAACTACTCTTTTTTTTTTCCATTGTTCAGTTTTTCAGAAACAGTAATGGGTGGTAGAAGTTAAGACCAAGAGTACTTAAAAGAAAAGGAAAATCCTGAAGAATCTTAAATGGTGACGATTGTTACCGGTAAGACAGATTTAATGTATTTTGCAAAAAAAAAAAAAAAAGCTAATGTATTTAACCTAAAAGAGGGCTTGGGTCAAATGCAGTAAACCACAGTAGCTCCAGAACCAAAGAGTGAGTATTCAGGTAAACAAAGCATGTGACGTGACAAACGTCTGAATAATTGCTTAAAACTCTGCATTTCGGCAATGTGACGTACGTTAACTTCGCTTTCCATGCAAAAATGTACACCCTCACAAACATATATCTCTTTTGTTTGCTTTGTCAGGGCATGTAAAGCTCATAAAAAGCAACTTCAGCCAGGATCTTGAAGGAACACGCCTATGTGGCTATACATTCTGTTTTACTGTGTAGAGAACTTACAGTGACAACATCAGACTATAGGAAAGAGCTTAGAAACAAGTAATGTTAGTGATAAGATATCTGGCCAATGTTGGAGATTTAAGGTAAACATAATTTACCTCTTATTTAACTTATTTTAATGTTGATGATTACCCTCTCAAAACAGTTGTTATGATGAAAATTAGGCTAATATCCATCCATCCATCCATCCAAATTGGACGAGTTGGAATTTCAAGTCGAGGGGTTGTTTTTGGTGGTTTTTCTTCACTTTGACTGCAGAATAATTCTCCACCACCCCCACCCCAACAATTCCAAGAAGATAGCTCCCAAAGCTTAACCACTGCTTTGATGTGCCCTGCCCCTAGGTCATGTAGTGGGTGCAGTCTGAGTCCTCTACATGGTAGTTAATGATGAGTTAATTATTCAAAATATCTCTGGAGCCCAGGACCTTCAGTGCCATAGACCACCCACCGGATAGTACATTCGATTGCCTCGTTGCACTCTTATGATGTAAGTTGGACCTCCCTTGAGTAGTTGCTGAGGCACAGGTTCTGTCACATGGTTGTGGGTGGATGGAAAGATGAAGGATGGAAAACTGGAGCAACTACAGAAGTAGAAATTGATTGCGGTAAAATCGAATTTACCTTTTTCAAGATTTTAATAGAGCTTATGAGAATGATGTCCAAAGTCTCTTCACTCCACCCATCTGTTTGTTGGCTGGAACATCTATGGGTTCTCAGTGGAAACAAGTAGGTCTGTAGCCAATAACTCATTGAAATGGGGTGAGTCCTGAAAATTAATAAAATCAAAGTATAATAGACAATATACTAAGTCCAATATATAATATACAGACAAAAATATAATAAAATGAGGTGTATATGCACAAATATATATAGGTGAATTAGGATGCATAATTAGTGGACATTCATTCATTCTCTATACCGCTTAATCCTGTGTTCAGGGTCGCGGGGGACCTGGAGCCTATCCCAGGAGACTTCGGGCACTAGGCGGGGTACACCCTGGACAGGGTGCCAATCCATCGCAGGGCACGCACACATACACACACTCACACACCCAATCACAAACTACGGGCAATTTAGGAACGCCAATTAGCCTAATCTGCATATCTTTGGACTGTGGGAGGAAACCGGAGTACCCGGAGGAAACCCACCAAGCACGGGGAGAGCATGCAAACTCCATGCACACAGAGACGGGAATCGAGCCTGGCCGGGGAATCGAACCCAGACCCTGGAGGTGCAAGGCGACAGTGCTAACCACTACGCCACCGCGCCGCCTAATTAGTGGACAGTTGCACTCAATTAGTGTAAATTGAGATATAGAAATTGAGATGTAGCCAAAACTGAGATATAGCAAGTAAAAGTTACAGCAGTGCAAAAGGTGAGTGATGCAAGACTGAGATAATGAAGGGTCGCTGTAGATTAAGGTACATGGTGAGTGTCAGAAGTCTGTTACGAAAGGAGAGCTACACGTATAACTGAGTATGAGTTGTGGCTGAGGGACGTCCACAACTAAGAATCCCCAAGCACCATAAAGAGGGTTTAAATCAGTGTATGTCCCGGAGAACAAAAGGTTTCCTGAGTCGGTCCGTAGAGAAGCTCTGTGATAGAAGTCTGCCATCTTCTGCTTGGCAAAAGCTGAGGCTGACTGGTGTTGGATGTGATGGACAGCACTTTGTTCAAGGTCCTCTTTTCCAGCACCAGGTCAAGCAAGTCCAGCTTAAAGCCACCCACATTCTGCTCTCCTGACCACATGTTCAATCGTGTGGCATCTCTGATTTTGAGGATCCCTTCCCAATATACTACAGTATAGTACTGGGCACCACTGATTTGTAGAACATCTGTAGGAGCTTTTTGCAGATGCTAAAAGATCCGAGTTTCCTAAAAAAAAAAAAAAATCCAACTCTGACTTTTTTGTACACATGTTCTGCATTAACTGAGCAGTCCATTTTATTGTCCAGCAGTAACTCTAGTAATTTATATGCCCTCACCACCTCGATGTTAACTCCCTCAGTGGTGACCAGTAGTAGTATGTGACCGGTAAGCTAGTAAAGTTCAATGCTAGTAAACAAAAGGGCCCACTTGGTTCGACAAAGGTTTGACCTTTTTGCTGATCTGATGTATTCAATGCAATGTGGTCAGTGAGGCATTAAAAAAAATTTTTTGGACCCCTTTAGCCATGTTACCATTCTCCAAGCACTGCTTTCGTGAGCAGCAGTTCCCATGTAGTTTTTGTTTCCAGCACCTTCCATAAATCGAATGCTCAAGGATGTAGGTTTGAAGATTTCTTGTGACTTTGGCGAAGCACTAGTCCAATTTATAGAAGTCTCAGATATACCTTCACTAAATGTTTGTGAAGACTTAGAAACCTTTGCTTTGTCAAATGTGGACGAAATCTTACTTCATTCGCCTTGATCATATCCATTTCCACCACTTTTATCTCATACATAACCTAGGATCTTGTTTGTGGGGTGATGAAATTCACAGCTTGACGAAGAGGTGGCTTTTTGTGGAATTCCTCCAGCGCCTTGAGGACAACAATTTTCTAAAACAAGGAGATCAGTGCTGCATAATATTTATATTTAGAACAGATTCTGGAATCCTTGGGGGATCTCATTTACAAAGGCGAGGAAGACAGAAGACATATTTTCCAGACCATGAGTATCCGTAGTGGCCTGGTGTGTTTATGAACGCTGTCTTCGTCTCGTCTCCCTCTTGAGTAGGAATGAGGGGATGTGCGCTATGCAAATGTTTTATGAAACTCTTGGTACCTCTTACCTGTTTCAGTGCCAAAAGCAAAAGTGAGTGTGGATATCAGTACTCAAGTATCACTGCATTCAGGCCCCTTAAATCAATCCCTAAACAAAGACCTATTTTGAAACTTAGGAGTGACTTTTTTTTGGCTCAATTATTTACAATGTGTGTCTTAGTGTTTTAAAAATGCTTTTTGACTTGTAATGTGAATTTCCCCCAAATAAACAGAAATAACCCTTCCAACGTTGAGTACTTCTTCTCTTCCAGGGTGAGTTTCCCCAAGTCATATTTCAACGTTCTCTACTATAGACATGGCTTCGGGTGTACTGGACTCAGGTGATTAATCCCTGGTGAAACACAGTTTTATTCAAACCATTCTTACCCAGAATCCATTGCTAAGTTTTAACAAGACTGATTACCCACATGCATCCTGAAACAGGATGATCAAAAATTCCTTCTTAACCTCTTTGTAAACATTTGTTGTAGTTTTGCTTGATGAAAGGTGGCAGTCACCTGTGTGAGAACTCTTTTGCTTAGAAGCAACGGCACCAATCTAATAGTATCCACATCCCTAAGGCAAAGAGTTGGAGAGCTTGAAAAAAGGGACATTGCATAAGGAAACCCTACAATTGGGTTGGGATCCAATAAATCCTGGTGACATGCTCCAATCAGCAGACTTCAAAACACCAAGCAATGGTTTGCAAGGTTGGCTGTTCGGAGGGTTTGGGGGTCAGGGATAGCTCAGTGGTTTGGGACAAGGACTCAGATTCTGAAGATCCCAGGTTCAAATCCCATGACTACCGAGTCATCCTTCAACTTAAGGTCCAGGATCTCTCAGCAGCCAAGCGATCACTTTGTGCAACTTGGCCTATGAACACACAAGAAATCCCATTGCATTCATGGGAGAACCATATGGTGTTCAATACAAGGTTGAACTTCCATTTTGTGTTTAGCTACTAGAGCCAGGATTCCATTGGCTGACATATAGCGGTTGAGATTTGGTGGAGTTGCTGAGCATAAGCACCTTGAGTTGGACAAAGATTGCATACTGGATCAAGTTTAAGTGTAGTTAAGTGTAGTTAGACGAAGTCTACTAGAGCAGACTGGTCTCATACAGTAGGTGTTATGGGAATCAATACACAATGGAGTTTATTATCAAGAGAGCCAACAAACCACGAGTTAGAAATCAAAAGCAGACCAAACTGAAGCACAACAGTCCAAAGAATTTCTAGAACCAGACCACCAAATCCAAAGAGCAGTTAGTCAACAAGGGGCGGCTCAGACACGGCAATCAAAAATATTTCCAGAAGCAGATGGTAAACTCAAAGTGTTTAGGTAAACAAAGCCGAGGTCAGACATAATAATCGTGAGTATTTCCAGAACCCAAGTGCAAATCCAGAGTATCCAGGTAAACAAGGCAAAGATCAAAGACGCCTCAAAACTTTTTTAAATGAGGAAAACGGCCAAGGCTTCGCATAGACACTCTGCTTTCTATCATTTTTAACAGGATATAAGCATCACAAATGAGGACAAGGTTCCCGGATTTGCCAGATGGGCCCCTCTGGAGACGTAACACCTGTTCACACAGTTATTATTATTATTATTATTATATATTTTTTAATCTGTCTGTCATATTTTTCTACCTTTTATACCAGAAAGTAAAAATCTCCTGCTCAAATGGCCTTTTAGTTGTGTCCTGAGGGACGTATTCCCCTAGTCTCAATCAGCCGCTCTGAGGTTCGCCGTCTCTATCTGTCTTCATATTCTTTTAGGTCATGTTATCTGTTCTAATCTGAGTAATGCATTCAGATTTGGTTACATCACTAATAACAGGGAGTGCTATGGGCAAACATCTTTGAGTTTCACTGTCCTACAGTAGATACCTAGTGTTGCAGGATCTAGCTTTCTAATTCCACAACATTACATTATTAGTTTGTACATCATAAATTCATTTTGAATCAATTCATCCCACTATGTCAAATTGGAATATTATGAATATCATATATAATTACAACACTGTAGTGTCTCAGTCGAGCAAGTATGTGTGTGTGTTTGTTTATGTGTGTATTTGTGTCTTTCGGATATGTTTTCTGGTGTATATTTCATTAGCACAATGGAGGCAGGAAATCTCTCTATGACAAGAGGAAGGGTGTGTGTGTCTGTCTGTCTATGTAAGATGGAGAGAGAGAGAGAGAGAGAGAGAGAGAGCATGCATAATTTGAGTCTATTGTCCCCTTTTTCTTCAGAGAGAATCCCAGGAGCAGTATCAGCGGACCACTGAAGAAAACAACCCGATCCAAAAGGTGCTCACGATACGCATGGTGCACTATTTCTGTGGTCTTCTCTGATAGCACAGTGTGGACTGTTATTCCTTAGTGCACATGTAAAGTGCTTGATGAAAGGTTCGTGTCTAAATCATGGGCAATATGCAAGACTGAATCCTGCGTCTACCGTATAAGGTATATGAGAAGCCCAGCTAAAACAAAAAACCTCACATAAGGACATAAGTCTCCAGAAGAAACCTGTGGGTGGGGGGGGGGGAATAATAATAATTTTCAATAGCTTCGTAGGCTCATGGTGGCGTAGTGGTTAGCACTGTGGCATCGCACCTCAAGGGTTGAGGGTTCGTTTCCCACCTCGGGTCTGTGTGCATGGATTTGCTTGTTCTCCCTTCGCTTGGTGGGTGTCCTCCAGATACTCCGGTTTCCTCCTACAGGACAGTTAAACCAGATTCGGTTTAATTGCATTCCCAAATTGTATGTACAGTATGTGCCCTTTAATAGATTGGCACCCTGTCCAGAGTGCATTGTGTGTTCTGACTCTGTTTTACCAGAACCAGCATTAACCTTTTCAACAATTTGAGCTTAGACTCGCTCTTTTATTAAATCTGAATACATGGGCCAGCCTTTGCTCCCCATGTGCATCAGCGAGTCTTGGACACTTGGGCCCTGACGCCGGTTCATTGGTTTTCTTTTTTTGGAGCATTTTTGGTAGGTCCTGACCAATGCAAACTGGAAACATCTCACAAGTGCTGCAGTTTTGAAGCTCCATTTGTCTAGTTATCACACTTTTTTCCCCCTCCATTTTTCCTGCTTCCAACATGGACAAAATGGTTACTGGCTCCCTAAGGCTCAGGTGTAGCTCAGTGGTTAAGGCATTGGACTACGGTTCGGAAGATCCCAGGTTCAAACCCCACAACCACCAAGTTGCCACTGTTGGGCCCTTGAGCAAGGCCCTTAACCCTCAACTGCTTAGATGTATAATGAGATAAAAAAGCAAGTCGCTCTGGATAAGAGCATCTGCCAAATGCCTAAATGTAATATATCCTACCCACTTCCAGGTGCCACTGTAATGAGATACTGTAACTGTAGCCAGAACCAAATTATGATATGTGATTTGATGGGTCAGAGAACCTCCAAAAACGGCAGGATGTTCCTGGTAGAGTGCACTGTAGTCTTGAGTGTGCCACCTATTTTCTTCATGGTTAGCTTCCAAAGACTCTCTTGTATTGTTTTATGTAGTCTTGCAAAAATAGTTTCCCAGGCTTTGTGAAGGACTTTTTCCCCCATGCTACATTTTTGGCCAGTTTTTTTTTCTCATTTTCAATCCATCCCTAATTTGAATC